>MJUU01020592.1:0-20966 GCA_002080025.1 Modiolus philippinarum
AGACTTTGTCTCATGTACATTTACTCCATATCCTTTCATTCACCATTTTGATTGAGGAAATTTCTTCCAAAATATCATGAAAGTACAAGTAGCAGATATTATCTGTTCCGGTTGGCTTGATATGAATATCAAAAAAATTTTACGTTGAAGTAATGTCAGGAAGACATCAATTTGCTGTGAATTTATTAAAAGTTAGATAATTGTTTATGTATGCCAAGAATGAAGATGTTGTCTAGACTTGTTCATTTCATTTCAATATCAGTAATGAAACGGAGTCAACTTAGCAAGTGTTAGGTGCTTCCAAGATCATAAACGTTACTGAGCCGTCTACTAATATACCAGTATACGCAACGATAATAGCAGTCCCATAGACTTGAAGGCAATGTTTGTTGTTTAAAACAATGTTGTTACGTTTTAACACAAATCTCAGAAGATGGTCTAACGAATCTGTGGTTAGAAACTCAATAGCTGTAGTATCCTTAAGTTTACTACGGACTATTACACCTATCTACAGAGAGGGTTTGTATATAAACACGTCACATTTTAAGCCGCGCGGAAAGAATACGAAACAGAAAGGAAATGGGGTAAATGTCAAGGAGACAACATCCCATATCCAGGTTAAAACGACCCAAAACAAATTTATCTAAATCATCTGTATTGTCTTTAAATTTCAATGATTGTTCTATTTAAGATAAGATGTGCATATTGTTAGGGAAATGAAATATTAGAGTTATTCTTTTTTATCTCACCTGGCTATGCCAGGGTGAGCTATTGCCATCACTTGGCGTCCGTCGTCCGTCCGTCATTAGCTTACTTTCAAAAATCGTCTCCTCTGAAACCACTGGGTCAAATGTAATTTAACTTTAACTGAATCATTACTAGGGTATCTAGTTTCAAATTTGTTATTTTGTATGTCTTAGGTCAAACAACATGGCTGCCGTTACTAAAAATAGAACATAGGGGAAAATTACAGTTTTTGGCAAATAACTCAAAAAGCGTTACAGATATAAAAAATCTGACGAAGTAAAAATAATCAGCATGAGAAGATCTACTCATGCTGAAATTTTGAAGAAAATCTGATGACCCGTCTAAGAGTTATTGCAATTTTTCCGTAAAATTTTCAAAATTTTGATGTTTTTTATTTTTTTTATTAAAACTATAACAGATAGGGGTTAAATTTAAATTGCAAAAATGTTCAGCATGTTTAGATCTACCCACATGGATATTTTGAAGAAAATCCAAGTAGCTATATATGAGTTGTGGCCCTTTATTGGTCAGATTTTTTTACTTTTTGTCCTATATTTCAAAAACGCTTTGAGATAGAGGTCAAGTTGAAATTGCAAAAATGTTCAGCATGTTAAGGACTATATTTTATTCATCATGTCCAAGTTTTCTGACCGCTTCCAAGATGGCCGCCAGCGGGGAACTTAGTTTACCATTTGACCTAATGGGAAAATTCATACAAAGAACTTCTTCTTGAGAACCATTGAATGCATTTGAACCTAACTTAACATGAATGATGCTTATGAGGTGCTGACCAAGTGTTGTTACTTTGGTGCCGATCCATCATCCAACATGGCTGCCAGCGGGGATCATAATTTTAACATTGGACCCTAAGGGAAAATGCATACAAAGAACTTCTACTTTAGAACCACTGAATGGATTTGAACCAAACTTGGCATGAATGATGTCTATGAGGTGCTGACCAAGTGTTATTACTTTGGTGCCAATCTGTCATCTTACATGACCGACAGCATTGGACCCATGGGAAATGCACACAAAGATCTTCTAGAGAACTGCTGAATGGATTTAAATCAAACACGACATGAATGATGCCTGTCAGGTGCTAACCAAGTATCACCAGCTGTGAACTTAATTTAACAAAAGATCCTCTTCTAGAGATTTAATCCAAACTTTGCTTATGAGAAGCTGACCAAGTATTGTTACTTCAGCGCTGATCCATCATCCAACATGGCTGCCAGCAAACCATTGAATGGATTCAATTTAACCATTGCCTAAATGAAACTTGTGAGATTTTGACGAAGATTGTTACTTTGGTGCTGATCCGTCTTCCGACATGGCCACCAGTAGCAAAACTTAGTTTAACATTGGACCTAGTGGGAAATGCATAAATGCATCTTCTCCTCTGAAACTGCTTGAACAATTTCAGTAGAATTTTGATATGATAGTCCTTATGTGACCCTCTTCAAAGTTTTATGTTAAATAGCTGCCAGCAGGGAACGTAGATTAACATAGACCCCTTAAGTTTGGAAACTGCATTCAAAAATCTTCCCTGAAACTGCTTGAACAATTTTAATTAAATTTTATTAAAAGTTTCTGATTTTTATGTACATACACCACCAAAGATGGACCATCAATTGGAAATTATAGTGCAGCAGGACCCAGGTGAGCGATACAGGCTCTTGAGAGCCTCTTGTTGTTGTAGCTTGTTATTGCCTACAATATATGCATTCTGCTAACGGGAAAAATAGTAACATCTGTTGTGGAAGACTGAAATTCATAAAAACCTAGACAAATCCACAGAAATTCTATTCATATATGAAAAATATCGTAAGATATTAAAATATGAATTAATATTTATTAGCTGTAGATATATTCCATCAAATTTTAATACATTCACTTGTATTTTTTGAACAAAAACTAATTATTCACATTATCGTGGTAATAGCTTGCTTTTTCATGATAATTTATTGAATATCTTGTGTTATCAAAGTGATATTATGTTTCCTTCTGCTTTACATTTCAAATATTGTTTCCTGAATTCAACATTAAATTAACAGTAACTTCGGTATTTTATTATTTATTTACATAATGACTGTTGGTTTAAGTGACTTGTGTAGTAACTTCGGTATTTAGTTATTTGAACAACCGAGATTAACATTAACAGGATAGATTTTAAGTAAGGGTTAACTTTGGAGGTCCAAACATGGAATTTTTCAGTCTGTTTAACAATACAGTGCACCATAAAGAACACACAAGCTCTTGGGTTTTGAGACATTTTCATATGCATGTATCTATATATCATAACGACAACTGTAAAATTCCGTAGTAATAATTGTAACAGTGGTTGAATACAACTTTGGTATCGAATCTTTTTAGACTGCTAATTTCACTTCCCTCTATTTACAAAATCTCTGTATACATTACAGATGCAAAAATAGCCAACGAATTTCGGAAAATTACTACTTAAAAAGGGATCAGCACTTTTTCGAATTCTAAAGTAAAATTTTGATTCCAATTGTAAAAAATTATTAAAGTATAGAACAGTGTATGCTAATAATACTATACCAATAAGCTATATTTATCGATAATTTGGGAAATAACATTATGAAATCAAATTTTGTTGAATGAAAGAACATTTTCATCGCAATGGAAGCTGTAATTTAATTCCTAGCCAATATTTTTCCGGTCTTTGTTTGAACAAAATAAGCATTGAATGAGCAAAATTTGACTCATAATTAGTACTTTATGTTACCTCTATATTGTTAACTCTGAAATCAAAACTTTTCGACAAGCGTGATGATTTCGGCATTCAAATAATGAACTTCCAGTTTTTAGCAGATATACTCCCACATCCCTGGCATTTGGTGTCTATATTTCCGAACTCTTTACGTTCTCTGTCTGTATATTAGACCCTCATATTGCCATATTTTCTAGATTTATGATTCTTGATTGTTGCTCCGATGCAAAACACCGGCTCCGGTATAAATTGAGATTTATTATTAATTTGGGTGCTCGTAGCTTTAGCGTCAAATAACTTATATACCAAACTTATACAACAAAGTTATGTTCCCTTACTATTTCAGTTGTCACTACTAGAGTTATACGGTCGTTACTATGATTTAGTAGACTTTTAAATTAGTCTTATTTTACAAATGACAATAGACATCTCAGAGTTTATTTCCGTACTGACAAACACCGACTGTGACAAAACCGGTACATAACTTAAATTGTCAGTTGGTAATGGGTCTGGAGCTTGCATATCAGTTAACTGCAAGTAGTCTCTTGTGATTTCATGTTTATGTCCGTATATTTAGTTCTGTCAGTTTCATTTGTCACACCTGACTCAGTCCTGTTGCCAACTGAATTTTACTGTTGTTACGATTGTTTTTTGATTTCTCACATTGGCTATATGGGGAAAGTTTGGGCCTAATAAAACTAGTTTAACCCCGCCGCAGCAGGTTTGCACCTGTCCTAAGTCAGGAAATGTATAAAGCCTTTGTGCATGTTGTCTGTTTTCTAGTTAGTTTATTTATGTCTACAGGAGTCTGGGATGATGTTTATTTCGCTGAACTTGATTACTATTTATTTAGGGACCGACTCCGACCTGCCGTTGGGTGTGGGGTTTCCTCACCGTTCATTGAAGATCTTATGGTGGCTTTGAGTTGTTATAACTNTTTTTTCTATTTCCATTTGCATTGCGATGGGTTACGCGTGGAGCAAATCTTGCTATAATATACTATGTTTATAATAGATATGAACATTTGGTATCTAAATATGGCGTTACTCGAAAACAGCTTATTACCATGTGCATTTCTAATCCTCGTTTTTACGGAAATGTTCTTAAAAATTAATCAGAAACTGATTAAAAGTCCAGGAAAAACTGGGCCGTAACTTACATTCTTTACGTAATAGGGCATATCGACG
This sequence comes from Modiolus philippinarum, assembly GCA_002080025.1. Classification (NCBI taxonomy): domain Eukaryota; kingdom Metazoa; phylum Mollusca; class Bivalvia; order Mytilida; family Modiolidae; genus Modiolus; species Modiolus philippinarum. Next base: position 4,669 of record MJUU01020592.1, read on the forward strand.
AGATATCTGCTGGCATCAATAAATAAGCTTTGAGATGTAGTGAACTGAAAATTTTACACAAGTACTGGCCTCTCACTGATATTGCCGATATCTACTGAAATATATAATGATTTAGATGTCTACTGAAATATATTATGATTCTTGACCAAAGCCTTCGGGAAGTTTTGAGTTTGATTTTCCTTCCGTAGTGCGACAGTGTTTTACCAGCAACTCGGCTCCTTGAGCTAGCCGGCAGTTAAGCGGCGAGCACCCTTTGACCCATCTTTCAAAATTATGTATTGTCATTTTCTCTCCTTTCAAGACTTGGTCATGAAGTTAGTAGTCTACCTGTATTGGGTTTTATTCGTATGTTTATAGGGAAACGGGACAGATAAATTGGAGGTTTGGGTGCCCATTATCCGGTTTAACCCTACCGCTGTCTTTTGCTAGAGCCGGTACAAAGTCCGGCTGTCCCGAATTCCTATCGTTGTCTACGTTTGTCTTTCGTTTTTTTTGTGAATTTTATTGTGTGGTTTTATGGCAGGTTGTGGCATGTGATTGTAATTTTCAGCCATTATGGAAGTTTCCTATTATCAACCGTTTTACATTCACCATTCTGAAACACTTGATGATATCCCTACACGTACTGCTTAATGAAGGATATGGACACTGACAATAAATTTGGCAACCCAACATACAGACTCTCCAACATACCAAGGGAAGACAAACTAAACAATCACAAATCAGTATTGTCTTCTTTTGGTATCAATTTCGTTGGAGAGAAAAACACCTTTCTTTTATCTAATTGGTACCTAAATTACATAAATGCCCCTAAGACAGAGAAACATTGCCGAGTATAACTTCATTACTTACTGCAGTCAAAGATGGCCTAAAGATATATAGTGATAGAGTATTCTCAACAAGTTGAGTGAATCAGGTATGGATTCTCAAAAACTCAAAAGTTTTATCAGAATATTTATCTTCAACTGAATTCAACCACTGCAACAATGTCAAAAAATTGTTTTTTTTACACTATACTACTCATTCACATGACAAGCTAAAGTCAGTTCACCGGGATTTAAAGCACCAATCTTTCGGTACTAAAAATGGTGAAAAAAGATATTCATATTTAGTGATAGGTAAAGATGGAGCCTATTTTATTTAATATCACACCGATTCACACAAAAAGTAAACAGAGGACAATTCTTGATTGATAACATATTTATAGAATTTGGAGGACAAGTTTTCCAACAGACAATAGGAATACATATGGAGACTAATTGTGCGCCCCTTTTAGCAGATTTCTTTCTTAATTCGTATGAAGTAAGGTTCATACAAGGGCTAGTGATAAAAACAATAAGCTAACCAAGTGCTTTAATTTCAGCTTCCGTTATAAAGATGATGTTCTTTCATTTAACAATCCTTAATTTAAGTATATACCCAAATGAACTTGAGATTAAAGAGACCACTGATACACCATCATTAACATCATCATACCTGGACCTGTACCTCTACATTGCCAACTCTGGACATCGGAAAACAAAACTTTACCAAATTGATTTCGACTTTCGAATAGTGAACTTCCTGTTTTCGAGCAGTAATATTCCCATATCTCTGGCAAATGGCGTCTTCATTTCACAACTCATTCGCTATTGCCTTGCCTGTAGTTTGTACAGCGATTTTATTACTGTCTCAAAAACTTATACATCAATGGCATGTTTATTCACTGTTGCAGTTCTCACTACAGAAGTTTTACGATCATCATCATGATTTGACAGACCGTTACAATATTTCTATTTCACATATGAGAATATATATCTTTGGGTAGTTCCACAGTTGATTACCGGACTGACAAACACCGACTTTGACAAAACCAGACTTTTCACTGGCCGTGTGACGACTGGCACATGTGAAGCAGATCATGCTAACCCTTCCGGAACACCTGATGATACCCCGGTTTAAGTTCACACTGTCAGTGCTTCAGATTTAAGTGTTGTCTTGTATAGCAAACTGTCATCCTTTAGATTTGTCTTCGCTAGTAATGTTTGTGATATCGATTTGTCCTTGTTATTGTCCGAATATTAAATATATACATATAAGCTATTCAAACTTTCACCTTGGTACTGTTTAATGAAGTAACACGCACCATTGATTTTAATTGGCGTGGTAAGGGATTGGAAAATGACAAAACAATCAGTCACCAAACAAATTTTTTATTACCAAAATTTTTTTTGGCTGTGAGACGAGTGCCATACGTGAAGCAGTAGGGGTTCACACAGTTATTGCTTTAGTTTTGGGTCGTTCTCGTTGATTTTTGTTTATTTGTTTTTTCTTTGCCATGCTGTCTCAATTCGTGTTGGATATGATTTACCGTGATTCTGGATTTTTGATTTTGGAATTCCCCCTTTCATCATTTTTGCTTCGGTTTTCGTTTGCCGATGTACTCCAATTTTTTAAGGAGTTGACACTAGTAATTAAGTTTTGTTGCGTTATGGTGTCAATAACTTTCCTTAGCAGTTGAATTTTTAATTTTTTTGAAGTTATAGATAAATTACATCTTCCGACTGTTATGATTTCCTACACTTTATATAGCGTTTCCGTATAATTTGAGTAAATCCAAAATTGGGACAATTGATTAAACGGTCTTTTAAATTGTTCATTTTGGCAACATTTTTTTATTAACAGTTCATTGGAATTCCCTTTGGTACAAATTGCACACATGTTATTGCAGATCTTTGTTTCTGTTCTGTAACAAACGTGACTTTATGGAAAAACTACGAATTAGAACCGTATAAAACAGAGATCAACTTATTTCTATATTCAATGATAACAGCAGGTATATTCACGATATCCTTACTATTGACAATCCCCAGTCTTGAAATTACATCTCCATCATTTACTCACAAGAACTGAAACTTAATAAAGCTAACAATGGTTCCAAATATTGCCCTTTTCTGGATCTAACTTTTATCATTGACTCTGGTAAAATTTAAAACTAAAATTTTCAATAAAAGAGGGAATTTTCATTTCAGAATTGCATAATTTCTTTTGCCGACTTTAATGAATGTAATCTTACAATCACATCCAAACCTCGGTATTTAGTTATTTACAATAGAAGTTACAGATTTCATAAATTGTTGAAAACATTTTTAAATCTTTAGAGAAGATATAAACATTTGGTACCAAAAAATGATGTCTCGTGAACAGCTTATTTAGGGCATTTCTCATGCTCGATTTTGCAGAGATATTGTTGAAAATGCTGGAAACTGATAACAAAAATCCAGAAAAACTAGGACGTAACTTACAGTCTTTACCTAATAGGGGATATCGACAGGATATTCTGCGTGTATCCGTTAAAACGGCTTTGGAACCCAATGACCTAGAGTTTTCACACATACTGGCCTCTCCCTGAAAATGCCGATGTCTACTGAAATACATGATGATTCTTCACTACATACTTCTGGAAGTTTTGAATATAATTTTTCTTTCGTAGTGCGACAGTGTTTTACCAGCAGACTTAGCTCCTTGAGCTTGCTGGCAGTTTAGCGGCAAGCGTTCCTTGACCCATTTTTCAAAATTACGTTTTGTTACTTTTCCTTTTCAAGATTGTGGTCATAGAGTTAATAGTCTTTCTGTGTTAGGTCTTCTATAGTACCTTTGTAAAAAGATGACACAATCTTACAGGGTTCTAGTGCTGCTGATGAGGAATTAATTTCCGAAATGGCCATACAGCTCATTGAAATTAATTGTAGTTGAAGTTAAAACATGTGTTATGGTCTCATTTTCATTTACTCCATATCCTTTCGTAAAAAATATTGTGTATAAATCTACACAATATTTTGTCGGTTTTCTTCTACATTCAATGACTGTGTATTTTCTTTGACACAAAAGCTGACAAATTATATACACGTCACAAACTGACAGTTCTATTTTTGTTCATTTGTGTTGTCCATGTAAGGTTATTTTTGTTTGTGTTAAATATGAATTTTTGTGTATTTGGGTATTATTTATTTGAGATTTCCCCCTTTCTCCCTTTTGCTTTGGTATACGTTTACGGATGTATTGAATTAGAGGGTGACATGAAATACAATAACCATTTTCACTATTTGTTGTCATTTTATTTATTTGCATATATTTCTGTGTAGTTACTTGGATTTGTTTCTTTTCCAGTAAGTAAAAATCAAGACCATACGATTAGCCTTTTCGATAAAATACCTAAAAAAAGAGATGTTTAGTTATGCATAAATTTGATTCAATGTAGAAGCCTTTCAATTTTTGTCCAGATACTCTTGCTGTTTTGATAAGAGCTTTTTACAACTTTACAGTTACTTTATACTATAGTATTAATAAATGGTTAATTTCATAATGGCCTAAGGACAGCTGTAATGGCAAAGCTTCTTTTGTATAGAATAGGCTCAAATTGAAAATATGTTTGATAAATGCAAAATTCAGTAGTATAAACAAGTATGAAAGTAGGCATGATGGGATGGGATGTTGTCTCCTTGACATTTATCCCATTTCCTTTCTTTTTCATATGAAAAAGAATGATAAATTTCAATAGTTTGAACTGAAATACATGGGTGATCTTGGCCATACAAACTGGAAGTTTGTCCGAGTTTTATCAGTATTAAACACTTCATGTAAAAAACTGAGTCGTTTAATTTTCACCAAAAACTGAGAATAGAAAAGAAATTAATTTATGTAAGACAAAATGAAATTTTTCAAAAATCTACCGTCGCATTTTTCAAAATTTAGAATAAAGTAAGCAAAAATTCAATAAAATTCCTGAAAATGTGCTTTAAATTACCTCCCTTTAAAGAAATCTGCGTTTTACACATTTTTTATTACTTCTACATATCATTGCACGAAATGTAGAGTTAATGTGCTAGTAATAAATAAGTAGATATTAGGTAGTGATTTACATGACAGTATTTGAGACAGGAAGTTTTTATTTTGCAGATCAGTTGTATATGTACCAAAGGTGTGATGGTACTTTGGCTTTTATTTTTGACAATTTATGCCAAAAAAAAAATCAGTTGTTGAACTAAGTCATTTTACGTCAAATGTCTGCCAACAGGGTACCCCATTTGTCCAGAGCAAATCTTCTACATTTTCCAAGACAGAAAGTTTTTATTATGCAAAATGATTTGTTTTTATATCAAAGGTGTGCATTGTATTTTGACTTTGATTTTTTATTATTAATGCCAAAATCACCAGTTGTTGAAATAAGTCATTTTAGGTCAAATATTTACCAATAGGGTGCCCTATTTGTCCAGAACAAATCTCCTTAAATTTAATAGACAGGTTTTTATAATGCAGATCATTTGTACCTGTATCAGAGGTGTGCACAGTACTTTTATTTTCCTTTTTTATTAAAATCCATGTTGCTAACCTTTCAGAAATAGGCTGTTTAACATTGAAAATTAATGAAAATTATTACGTTTCAAGTATTCAGAGTCAACCCATGTGTAAAGTATACTTTCCATGTAAAATAAAACCCGGTTTGCTGTCATATTTACAGCTTCTTCTTGTTAGTTTATGGTCTTAAATGAAGAGACATATAGGTTGTTGAAATGGTCAGAAGCCAAATTCACAGTAACTCCAGTATTTAGTTATTGAATATAAATCATTTTGTACCGATTTCATGGTAGAAAACAACATACCTTTGGATTTTGCAAGTTGTTATTGGTAGGATCTTGTAGTTGTCCCTCCTTCAAATACGTGAAAAGGAAGACCATATGGTCTGCCCTTCCGATAAAATGCCTTAAAAGAGATGATGAATTTATAAATGCTGATTTTATGTTAAAAACTGTGACCAACTGTCAAGATGCTCTTGTTTGTCTAAAAATAATTGTGTGTAAATTGTCTTTAATATTGCGTTAGTACACTTGTCCTCAAAAATGGTCTTCCATTGACTCACACAATGGATGATTAGCTGATTCTTAGCATGAACCAAATGACGCCAAAAGTTCGACGCCAGTAGATATTGTTTCTGACAATGTTCAATAAACCCACATATTTTTCAAAAAGGGTTTGTAAAATTTAAAGTGACCCACTATTGATTTCAACATAAATGGCCTTATGCAGAAGCTAAATTTACAGGAAGTTCAGTATTTTGATATAATACCGTTTATTTAATTATTTTAATGCTGTATTTAGTTTTTTTACAAAATAGTTAACCATTGGTTTGTATCACATTTCAATCTTGCGGTCTTAGAAAAACAAATTTTGTTTTATCAAGTTGCAGCAAGTATCGCCTAACTTTCAGTAATTTGTTAGTACCATGCATTGCCAGGAAGGCATTTAAAGATTTATTACACGTCTGATTTTCTAGTTAAAAATAAGTAAATAAACTTTATTGTCACACATAACGTATTTTGGGACAAATAATAACAACTCAATTTAAACATGATTCTTTATATTCATTATTTCTATTAGACATAAAATCTAAACTTATTAAATTGAAATGTTATATTCTGCAGAAGTGTATGATATTCCAGTAATAATACCAAGGAAAGAAAATAAAAATGTGAGAAAAATCATAAATATGTACTTTACTTACACCGTTTTTTACCCGTAGTGAATACGGTAATAAGTACAACTAAAATTAAAATTATTCTAAATATTACCATAGCTTCAGAAAAACTTTGATTAATCCTTGTAATATTCATAATTTTCAAAAAAAAGACGTGTAGAGTTTAAATTACAAAAATGTTTTAATTTAAAATGGTAACGTGTTTACACGAGAAAACAACATACCTTTCCTTTTAACAAATCGTTATTGGTAAGATCTTCTTTTTGTTTCTTCAATATGTAAAAATTAAGACCATACGGTCTGCTGTTTCGATAAAATCCCTTAAAAATAAATGATACAATATAAACAAAGCTGATTTAGTGTAGATCAATGTCATTATTTATCAAGATAATCATACTGTTTGTACAAATTTTGTATTTTAGAGAGGTCACACTAATATATATAAGTGGACTTTCCCTCAATAAAAGGTCTCGCAAAAATGTAGTAATATCTTTTTTAACTATCTTTACCCATATTCATATTTTAGTTGTGTACAATTTTTCACTCAAGATTTGTTCAATAATTGCATTTACACAATACTGGCCACGACACTTAGATTTTTTTTATTTATTATTCCAATAAAGCTAGACATTTAAAAAATGTTTGTCATAATGTTTGATCTTTTAAATTTAAAGAACGAACTATTATAAAAACATCAAGATAAAAAAAAAAATGTGCGGTTTCATTATTATGCAAGTAAAATAATTTCAATGACATGTTGTCTTCTACGCCCTTTAGATATGTGGATGCCGGATGATATATTCAAAGAGAGAAAGTTGGACTTGCTTATTTATTAATATAATTTCTCCTATGATTTTTTTCTTATATCTATGAGATTCTCACACAGAAGAAACAAGCGGGCACGAATAATCAATATAAGACAACGGACCATATGCAAGTTATGGTATTTCGATCTAGTTCTCCTTCCAAAACTATATGTAACGCCAAAAAAAATAATAAAAAAGTAAATAAAAACGTCTGGTCGTTGCTATGTAGGTCAAACTAGTTTGTTAAACTCAGATATAGGGTGTCTTATAAGAAGCAGGAGATGCCAACTCTACCGGTGCACCTGATCTCACCCATGGTTTTTTATTGGGTCCGTGTTGTTCATCTTTGTGTGTGTGTGTCTATGAGGGTCAATGTGCAAAGAATTATAATGCTTTTAAATTTATAAAACCCGAGGATTCCGAAAATCTGACAGGAATCCTAAAACATGAGGAGCGAACCTCCTTAAAGCCAATCTTTTCTTCATTTTGTATTTCAATGAATGTAGTACAGCGTATGAAGATAAGCATTAAGGAAAATGTAGATAAAAAAGATGGTGAGATAGACCACATTATTATTATTGTAAAAATTATTGTACTTGAGAGAAGACTTCATAAGTGACATTTCACTTGTGTCTTATCCTTTTTGTTATTATTTGAACAAATAAAATTATTATAAACTAGACCACAATGTGAGAGCAAAGCCAATATAAAGAATAAATAAAAACACAACTTTAATATAAGAATGAATTTAATTATATCAAAACAACAAATGGATAATATATAGAGGTCAAACGTTTTACCTTTCTTCCTTTGTTATTCATATATTATCTTTGCCCTCTCACCTTTGTTTGTTTATTCCATATCGTCCATTTGTAACTTGTTTCTAATATTCCAAAATATCCCATTCAATTGATTAGGTCCAAAATTGTTTTTAATCTTTTAACACGATTGTGGTTTATCTGAATGATATTTCGTCTTCCCGGATTTGACTATACCGATTTTGACTTTTTCATTTTAACAGAGCATGACATGTTAACCCTTCTGGAGCACCTGATGTCACTCTCAGTTTCACTAGAGTTCACACTGTGAGTGCCTTTGTTTTGAATGTTGTGATTTCTTTTTCTGTGCTTTGTATCTGTCTGACGTCATTGTTTTCTGTGTCCTCGTTTTGGCCATGTATTTGGACTTCATTTTGTTTTATAAATTCCACTCCTTTTTTCCTTTGGTATTCTACTGCCGTTGTTTCGGATGGCAACTAAAATCTTTTTAACTTCATGTATACTTTTTACTGTCATTGATAAAGAACTTGTCGCTATTTCTCACCAATTTCTTGTATTAATTTCCGTTTAGCAGTATTGTTTTTGTTATTGTTTTGGCATTCTCATCCCTGGCGGTCTATTTAATCATTATTTACTTATTTATATTTCACATTTGACCATCAAGCAAAATTATTCATTTAGCGAAATGAAGCCTTTACGTTATATTCCAAGGGGAGATAATTTGAAAATTGACATTTTTTGTTGTTGACCTGTTTAAAATCCACACTACTTATAGTGCTAATGTTTTCTACCTCTATTGCAGAAAATAACAACATATTTTTAATTTATTTTAAACAAAAAATGGAGAAAAAAACGCTTTTAAAACACAAATGCGCCGTATATGGTTGTGTTTGGATAAATATTATCACGTCTCACTTTTAAAGATCCCAATTAAAATTTTAGATCTACTATACTGTATTTTTAGGGTTATGTTTTTGTGATTTTTTTATTCCCTTCTTAATTGTAGTTAATTGTAGCAAATTTATCCACCTTTTGATTGAATAAGTCATTATATGTATGATCGGCTGGGTTGTCAGGGGTTTCCATGTTTGACCTGCCTCTCATTTCATCAAATGATTGCAATTCATTCCCAGACACCTGCAACGGAAAAAAAATGAAATAGATTTTCCAAAATTTGAAATTGCTATTTATAATCAAATTTAATGTATGTCTGAGAATATTTTAATGAAATTCATTTAAATACTAGCATTTCACTTGAAGACATTTGAAACAAAATATATTATTGATCAACAACGACAGTAAAATACCGAAGGAACAAAGAACACGATTACATAAAGTCCAGAGACAAGGCAAAGTAAGAACATCAGAAGATGGCTGATTAGTTAAATATAAAATATCTTCAATTAAATTCTTAAATTTAGAATGTTGAAATGGAATAATCAGATCACTGACGTCAAAATTGTCTAAAAATTACAATCCTTTTCCTGCATGATAAGTAAAAATGACTTATCATGAAGAAGGGGTTGTCATTTCCTTACAAAACTAAGAATATAGTATTGTTCTTCAAATGTAATTTCAATATAAAGATCTCTATTTATAACTATTTCAATACTTTACTAGAAGTGAACACCGAACTGTCAGTCAATTACAGAACTATCCAGAGATGATGGCAACATCGGAAGCACAAAGATACAAATACATTACACATGAACAAATAAAGGTATATGGAGTAAATGTACATAGGATAAAATGTACAACACAGAAGAGTAAAGAGGAAAAACACACACAGATGAACTGAACGGGACCAAGGTCATTGCAAGTTTGCCTATGGATCAAGTTATCAGACCTGATGGAAATGACTAGTAATATTTTTACCGAGATGATAACATTCTGAAAATGTTGCTTATTCAAAGAGGGTTGAAAATAAAGAAATACGACAAAATTCACTAAAGCCCTTCTATGAGCCATCAAAGGACATAAATAACAAAAATGCACATAATTCAATACATCGACAAGAGATCCGTAATCTAATTACTTGAATAATTGTCCTTAATGGATATATTGATTATTGTGGACTTTTCAATTTTACAGTTAAATCCATTTTATTTATTAATCAGTCAATACAACAGAACACCAGAGTATAAATTAAGAAACCTTTCATTAAAAAGTAAAATTCGTTTTTGAATGTGTAACGTCTATAATTTAAGGGCAAATATTTTCGTAATGAGACCTTTGAGTTATCGTTCTTGTTTTTATTGCATCTGTGACGTTAAGTTAGGGTTTACCATTTTATCCTTGAATATTAAAAATGAAATCGGTGGTACTTATGTAATTTATGTATGTGTATTTTTTGTTATTGATTTACTGAGATAGCTTTCATAATAAGTTAGTACATTTCCGCCGTATTATTTATATTTTACCTATAAGATTCTTCCAATTATAAGTTATTAATTTAACATATAGGAAATTTCATGACCATTTCTTGGTTTTAATCGTTAACTTTCTTTATAATTAAAACAAATCAATTCATTCTAGCCTCTTCGCATGATCGGCTATTTGTTATTTTTATATTTTTTCTTCGTAATACGCAAAGTTGCACAACAAATAATCCTGTATTAAACATGGTGTCGAATTTTTCTAGAGAAAAAAAAAACTAAATAGTTCTAAATTATCTTGTTGAAAGCACTTTCTCGTGTTTCTAATGTGTTAAGCACCCCAGTGATACTGTGGAAACTTTAACAATACATGAAAAGCGTTATGCACATTGAGTAAAAATTTAAATCTTCTATAATGAAATATAATATGAAAAATTAGTTTCGTCACTCACATTTGATAAAATGAAAATTATATAATAATAAATACTTCTTCTTCATCAATAAAGTATTGAAACAAAATTTGAAATTTAAATATTATTTTCTTAGAATTACCTTATATGGATATCCACTAGTTGCGATAGCTTCTGTTAATAACAAAACAAGAAAAAAAGAAACAGGCATTTCGCTTGCCTTTAAAATTCCTATCCTAACTAGTCGGACATCTAATTACCAAATTGCAGGAAACTTTTCTTCGATTCTATCCAATTAAAATGATTATGATCTAGCCACAACAAACCAATCGGCTTGTGTTTAATTCTCTCGATTTCCTTTGATGTTTTTTTTCTTTCAAATGTCGAAATGTATATCAGTTGTATATTACAGAAGAGCTTTTTGTTAGCAACAATTTGTATATTACTTTTGATAAATGTCACACATTTACTACACCAGTTAATTAAGTGACTTGAAAAAAGGAAATAAAAAACAAATGGCTTTTAATTTTTGCAATAACCTTACAGCCATTAAAAATATGTTTCAAAATATATAAACACAGTTTTCAAATATACAAATACATCTGCCTGTAATTCTATAAATATTTGTTGCAAGTAAAATTCTATTAAAATCTCACCATAGAAATGGAACAAACTTAGGGTGTTGTGACAATTGAGAATGCATAATTTGTGACTCTACAGAACCAATGGTCCATCCATGACTTTATACTATTAGCTTGACGTCAAGGACGTATATTTAGATGTACGTCCTCGCTTGACGTATAATTACCTTCGGAGATAACTTGTACAGGACTAGTAGAATGAAGGTGCATTTGTATTTAAACGCAAGTTTTCCTTTCTTCAGGAGGAGTTCCTATTTCAACGTTTGCAGTCGTATTTCCTTTTTCTTTCTTTTTTATTTGTAATTGACAATTGAGATAAAGTCACAAACAATTTAAACAACAAACAGAAGTGTGACTAGATAAAGAATTTCAATATAGAGTCATGGCACTTGCTATGGCAAGCCATTTAGGAATTTATTCCTTTTTCTAATATTAAAACTGAATTAAAAAAAAACATTTACAAAAATCGATTTTCTGATATCCAAAAACACCTTTAATATTGAAATATATGATTTTTTTAATATAAAAAACTACATTAGGCTGATTTTCGCTTTCCTATTAAGATCTTATGGGAATTTTTTTCTCTAGCAGCTTTTACACAAATTTCGGTTCATGGATTTTTAAATGTTTTGGTTTTATCTGCACTGATGACACAGAAGTTGTCGAAATATTAGAAATTGGATGCTATTGTAACGCTACGCCATCAGTATTAATTAAACCCTTAACAATATATATTTTTTGTGTTGTATAAATGTTAATGAATGATGGATTTGGGATTAAACTTTGAATTTTAAACCCACTAAACACACAGATGTGTGTTTAAAAAATTTGTGGCGTTATTATTTAGATTTTTTATTTGTTTCGTCTTTGTCTTTTGTCATGCTGTCTCAATTCCTAATGGATATGATTTGCCGTGATTTTAGATTTTTGATTTTGGTATTTCCCCTTTCATCATTTTTCCTTCGGTATTGGTTTGCCGATGTATTGTTCCAATCATTTCGTGCACCTATACTTCACCAATAGCGTCTTAAATTTTCAACCATTAACGCGTTTTGCAAAACCTTACTACCAACGATCTAAAGTCTAAACCAACCGATTGTTCATGTTCTTATTCACCATACAGATATAATCCCTTTGGTCACGTGATAACCGTAGATTTGACAAGTCTCTTCCTTCTTCCTTGCAAAAGGACCAAAATTCTATGAACCACGTGCCTAAACTAAGAGCAAAATTTCTACTTTCTTATGGATGCTGTAGAGGACTACGCCAGAAAATGGATTAAGCGTAAACAAGATTAAAACCTTGATATTTATTCGGAGAGGATTAAGGGTGTAAGGTCAACATTTCTTAAACGAATCAATCAGCTACGAGGGTCGATGAAAACAAAAAGCATCATCAATTTTTAAAGATGCTGATGTGGCCACTTATTTGTCTTCAGTTCATGACAAATATGTCGCCGTTCCTTCCGATAAGGCCCTTAATAACATCATTTTTATTTGAAAAAAACATCACATAAATTGTGTAAGAAAGAAATGGGCATTAGTAATTCCAAAGGCAATCCAACTTACACATCTACTACTCTGTCTACAGAGGAGATATTGCAGAATCAAAAATCTGTTTTGCTTTCCTTTGGGATTTCTACCAAGGATGAAGACATGGATCTCTCCCCTCCCCCTTTTGTACTAAAAGTACATTAATGCACATTCAAACAACGATACATCGCTAGATATGCAAAATGTTCTACTTAACTTATATCTAAGTTGTTAACCTCCATCTTGATAGATGGAGTTTTCAAGAATATTAAGATACCTGAATTTCAAGAAGCGGTGTAAACGAAAGTGGATATTGAAGCGTTCAAGAGTTTTTGTGATAGAACCAAAAGATAACAAGAAACCCTTACAATGGCCGAAAAACATAGTCACATGCCGCAATGTACCAAGGAACTGTACAAGAACCACAATAAAAAATCAAAAGACAAACGTAAACAACGATAGGAATTTGGAACAGCTGGACTTGGTACCGGCACTAGCAAAAGCCAGCTGTAGGGATAAAACGGTTTAAGGGTACCCAAATCTCCCCTTTCTCTGTCCCGTTTCCCTATAGTATAATAAACATACGAATAAAACCCCAAAACAGGTAGACTACTAACTCCATCACCACAATCTTGAAAAGGAAAAGACGACAAACCGTTATTTTGAAAGATGGGTCATGAGTGGTCGCCGCTAAACTGCCGGCTAGCTCATGGAGCTTAGTCTGCTGGTAACAACACTGTCGCACTACGGAAGAAAAAACAAATTGAAAACTCCTAGATGGGTTTGATAAAGAATAATCATGTATTTCAGTAGACATCGCCAGCATAAATGAGAGGCCAGTATGCGTGTAAAACTTTCAGGTCATTGGAGCTCAAAGCCAATTTAACGGACACGTGCAGAATATCCTGTCGATATCCCCTATTACGTAAAGGATGTAAGTTACGTCCCAGTTTCTCTGGATTTTTAATCAGTTTCTGGCATTTATACCAACATTTCCGTAAAATCGAGGATGATAAATGCCCTTAGTAATAAGATGTTTCCGAGTGACATTATATTTTGATATCAAATGTTGATATCTTCGATGAAACTTTTTAGATATCTTTAACAATTTATGAAATCTGTAACCTTGATGCAAAAGTTTGAAAGTGATAGTAAGGTTACGTTCATTAAAGTCGCCAAGAGAAGAACAAACGCGTGCGAATCGTACCAGTTGAGAAAATAAACTTCATAGGATGGGGCTAAAGGAACATCGCCTTCAAGAAAAGAGAAACTATTAATGCTGAAATCAAAATCATCCTTTTTATCGTAAATTTTAGTTTTTATTTTACCAGAATCAACAAGGATAATTAGATCCAGAACAGGGCAATATTTGGATTAATTGTGTCAGTTGTTGTGAGTAAATGATTTCGACATAATCTACAAATTGGGAATTGTCAATAGTAAGGATATCATTGAAAATTGAAAATAGAAATAAGTTGATCACTGTTTTGTATGGTCCCATTTTGTAATTTTTTCATGAAGTCACGTTCCTAACAGAAAAGAAAGATCTGCATTGAGAGGTGCACAATTTGTTCCCATTGGAATTCTAATGACCTGTTGATAACCAATGTTGCCAAAACAAACAAAAATGTTGTCAATCAAAAGATGATGTCCTTTAATCGTATCATCATATGGCCAGGAGCAATGATTGTGGTAAGTAATATTAGAAAAGAATCCTTGCTTTTTGTTTCAACAAATAAACTGCCGACCAGATAATTTAAAAAAAACATTTCATCAGTTGTTCCAATTTAGATTTAATCAAATTGTTTGGAAGCGTTGTATAAAGTGTAGAAAAATCATAACTGTTGATAGATGAAATGGTTTTTGTATTGATTGCAATTTATCTAAAACTTCAATTGAATTTTTTACACTCCAACAGTAATTGACACCAGAGTTTTGATCAGTTTTGATACCTGCTTTTCAAAAAAGAGTAAATTAAATGTTGATATTGAAAGGTCTACATTGACATCTTAAACTCTAGATCATTATCATACTGTAGCAGCATTAAACTTTTGACTTCATCAGACCTTTTACTACCATTCCCCATGAACAACTGAAATTTAGGCATAAAGATTTATTTCATAGATGTTTCTCTCGTAAGAACGGTGGATAAAAAATATACGTTCATTAAAGTTGCCAAGAGAAGGACAAACGCGTGCGAATCGTACCAGTTGAGAAAATAAACTTTATAGGATGGGGCTAAAGGAACACCGCCTTCAAGAAAAGAAAAACTATTAATGTTGAAATCAAAATCATCCTTTTTATCGTAAATTTTAGTTTTTATTTTACCAGAATCAACAAGGATAATTAGATCCAGAACAGGGCAATATTTGGATTAATTGTGTCAGTTGTTGTGAGAAAATGATTTCGACATAATCTACAAACTGGGAATTGTCAATAGTAAGGATATCATTGAAAAAAGAAATAAGTTGATCACTGTTTTGTATGATCCTATTTTGTAATTTTTTCATGAAGTCACGTTCGCAACAGAAAAGTAAAGATCTGCATTGAGAGGTGCACAATTTGTTCCCATTGGAATTCTAATGACCTGTTGATAAAACGAACAAAAATGTTGTCAATCAAAAGATGAAGTGCTTTAATCGTATCATCATATGGCCAGGAGCAATGATTGTGGTAAGTAATATTAGAAAAGAATCCTTGCTTTTTGTTACAACAAATAAACTGCAGACCAGATAATTTAAAAAAACATTTCATCAGTTGTTCCAATTTAGATTTAATCAAATTGTTTGGAAGCGTTGTATAAAGTGTAGAAAAATCATAACTGTTGATAGATGAAACTGGTTTTTGTATTGATTGCAATTTATCTAAAACTTCAATTGAATTTTTTACACTCCAACAGTAATTGACACCAGAGTTTTGATCAGTTTTGATACCTGCTTTTCAAAAAAGAGTAAATTAAATGTTGATATTGAAAGGTCTACATTGACATCTTAAACTCTAGATCATTATCATATTGTAGCAGCATTAAACTTTCGACTTCATCAGACCTTTTACTACCATTCCCCATGAACAACTGAAATTTAGGCATAAAGATTTAATTCATAGATGTTTCTCTCGTATGAATGGTGGATAAAAAATATATGGGTATTGTTATAGATAGAGAACAAGCATACTTTGTGAAAAATGACTCAGAATCAGAATCAGAAATCAGAATCAGAGAAAAATATACAGCAGAAGAAGT
>MJUU01020593.1:0-13712 GCA_002080025.1 Modiolus philippinarum
GTTTTTTGAAAACCTACGGCTTTTTGCCATATCAACTACTTTTGTGCAGTTTCGGTATCGGGTTAATAAATGGGAGATCAGTGTTTTCAACCTTGGTCAAAATCACAAAAGGAAAACAAACAGATTTATGGTTCTGTAATATCTCCTCCGCTGTTAACAGAGCAGGACATGCTTACCCTTCCGGAGCACCTGATGTCTCTCTCAGTTTCACTGGAGTTCACACTGTGAGTGCCTTTGTTTTGAATGTTGTGATTTCTATTTCTGTGCTTTGTGTCTGTCTAACGTCATTGTTTTGTGTCTGGTGCCATTGTTTTCTGTGTTCTCGTTTTGGCCATGTCTTTGTACTTCGATTTTTGTGGATTTCCCTCCTTTGTTCCTTCGGTATTCTACTGCCGTTGTTTCTTAGACAGCGTAGTAGCTGTCCTATAAATTTCAAATGCCCAGTCTTTAAACAATCGATGTAATTACCTTATCTTCTGGTTCGACGACATATTTGACATGAAAAGAGGACATGTATTTGGCAACATCAGCAATTTTTAAAATTGACGATGTTTTAGTTTTCATTCACCTTCGTGGCGGATTGATTCGTTTAAGAATCATTGACCTTATATATCACGGAGAGACGCGTTTCCAATGATATTCAAGTCTTTCATATGACGTGACCATGGGGTCTATATCTATATAATAGTGAGTTAGAACATGAACAATCGGGGGGTTTTTAGACTTAAAATTGTCGCAGAGGTAATGTTTTGCAAAACACGTTTATGGTTGAAAATTTAAGATGCATTGGGTGAAGTATTGGTATATGAAATGAACGATAAGGGTAAATATGAACTAGTCTTCTAGTATCAATAAAATCCTTTTCTATTTTAATTTTTTTTCGTCAACCATGACGAAACATTTTACAGAAGATGTCATACAGACGAATATTAGTAAAGTAAGTGAGAACAGAACAGTCAGTATAAAACGAACAGTCCAAGGACGTTGGCAACATCGGAAAAACAAAGAAACAACGACATAACATGAGCACGATGCAGAAAAGATAAATGAATACACACAGTCAAACACTTACTACTAGTAAAATGAACAATTAACACGGACCCGCTCCCAACAAAAACAAGAAAATTGCAGCAGAGCTGCGAGAGAGGGTTAATTTGATAATTTGAGACATGTGAAACTTTAAATTCTCCAATAAATATATAAAGCAGGGGAAATATTTATATTTGGCCCTCCCCCATAATTATGTTTTCACATCAATGGTCATCATTTTATCAATTATTATTTTATTGATTATAAAGCGAATCGTGAGACTTGACAGCTGTGCTCAAGTTGCCTAAATACACTCTTAAATTCATAGTAAAATATTCTAATTCAAACCTAGTCTGATTATTTTATAATTAACGATCCAAACATATACATTTCACCAGTTTATGCTATTTCTGAATGCATTGCAATCTCAACAGCACTTCTGTAGTTGTCGACCCTTGAAGTGCAGTTGTACATATTTCCGGTGTTGTGTAGCAGACGCTTAGTTGTTTTCATCTGAAGATTTTCACATTAATTTGAGCATTATTATGTTTTAAAACGTAATGCCATTTCATTTTGAAAGTTTTCAGTCAAATATTCACGCCAGTAGGCTACCGGTATCAACTATAGCCTTGGCCTAAGGCAAGGAAAAGGAAATATCTAACTTCAAGGTAAGACATCTTTATTTACGTTGTCATGATATCTACGTCCGCCGTTTTCATGCATGTCATGATACTTTAGGGATGCGTTGCCATGGGCTTTCTCATTATGTGCCTTCGGCACGTCAACTCTATTCATTGTTTGCTATTAGGCATAATGTCCGTGCCTTCAGAACGACAGTTTTATCCTTATCCTAGTGGTCGTGCCTTCAGCACTTCTTTAAATTGACTCATATGGGCCTACTTGGGTGAAATATTTTTCTACGGACACCTGATGTTTGCCATAGGCACAGAATGACACAAACGCGTTGTCATGAGAACCACACTATCTTTGTTATTTATTCTCTATTTATGTTGGTTGTGGTCGTGCCTGTGCCTATGGCACGACAGTTGTATCAATTTGTTCAAATTATATGTGCCTTCGGCACGACATTTACTTCCATAATCATTAATTTACACATACGAAACTGCCCGTCTAGTGTGATTTTGTGTTGTCTCGTGTGATCTCGTGTTGTGTCGTGTAATCTCGTGTTCGAAAATAAAGTATACAGACCAGTTTTCTGTTTGCTGATACGGTCGTGCCTTCGGCATGAAGCATAATAATAAATTGTTAATACTATTTTATTCATCATTTAGTATCCGTTTGGGTGTGGTCCCGCCTTCGGCGCGACATTCGATTTCAGTTTCGAAACCCCGTATACAGCTTTAGCTCCTCCCACTTCCGCTTCAGGACGAAAAGTGTTTACAAGTACCAACCATGTTCGCTTCGCTCACCCCATGGTTGGTAAAAAAAAAGGAAGTAACTATGGAGGTACAGAAAAAACTGCGAAAAGAATGGTTAGGGTTAGTCGTGAACAAAAACAACAAAATCAGAAAATGAGTGTATAAGTATTGAGAGAGAAAATAATGATGCATACCAAAAGTAAAACGATTAGGGTTTAGGATTAAGATTAGGATTAGTGTAAGTATGAGTTGGATGGAGTTAATCATAACACATCTAAACAAAGTCATAACTGGTTATCTTACAACACTACAATAAAAAGTTAAGGTAAAAGGTTAGGGTTAGAGTTAGATCATAGATAGGAGGAGGGTTATATCATGGTTAAGGTTAGATAATGGAAAGGGTTATGGTTATATATATAAGAGTTAAATAAAAACAATAAAAGCGTTGTTCCATTGCTGTGTTTTACCCTGTATTTGTAGAGATTTTGTCTCATTTGCATTTACTCCATATCCATTCATTGTTAATTTAAGGTTACTGTTATAAACCAAAGAGTTTTGTTGAATACCAAAGGGTTAGGGTAAATAAATTATGGATTGGCCTAGGATTAGGGTTTAAGGTATAGGGTAAAAATTAGGGTTAAGGGTAATACCAGAATGAACTACTAGGCATTACTAGTAGTACCTCATTTGCATACTTAAGTTAGGACAAGAAACACGTGTAAACCAAATAAAGTGTTAGCATAATAGCACCTAGACAAATACGAACCCGTGATATATAGTTTTGTTTCTATGGCACCTCGTCCCATACGAACCTATGATATATAGTGGTAGTACAATAGTACCTCGTCCAATACGAATCCATGTTGTATAGTACTGATACAGTAGCACCTCGACAAATTCGAACCCAATAAAATGACTCGTTAGTTTATCCGTATTTCCACAATACGAACCCCTGATATATAATATGATTAAAAAGCACCTCGACATATACGAACCCATGTGATATACTATTAGAACAATAGCACCTCGACAAATTCGAATCCTTAGAATATACTATTAGAACAATAGCATCTCCATAAATATAAACCCAATCAAATATTTTGTACATTAGGACTTGGATAGGCGAGACTAAGGCTAAAGGCGAGACACACGTGACGAGGCCAAAGGTCAACACTAAAAGTACATCAACACCTCGAATGCAATTCGACAGCACCTCGACGAAAACGAACCCATGATATATAGTATTAATTCAATAGCACCTCGACAAATCCGAATCCGTAGAAGATACAATTAAAACAATAGCACCTCCACAAATCCGAAGCCATAGAATATAGTGTACATTAGGACTTGAATAGGCGAGACTAAGGCTAAAGCTGAGACACACGTGACGAGGCCAAAGGTCAACACTAAAAGTACATCAACACCTCGACTGCACCTCGACAGCACTTCGACAAATACAAAGGCATTAATATAGTATTACTACAGTAGCACCTCAACAGCACCTCGACAAATACGAACTGAACGGTACATATATACTACTGTCCACTGCCGTTCATTGTAACATCGTTATTTGCTTTTTATTATCGTATCAATAGAAGGAAGGTTTGGTGCACATAAAACCGGTTTTACCCACCATTTCCTTTGAAATGCATGTACTAAGTCAGGACCATTGTGGTGAAAATTTTGCCGGTGGTTTCATATTAAACGAAAGGATATGGAGTAAATGAACAAGAGACCATAACACATATGTTAACTGCAACTGCAATAAGTTTAATGAGCTGTATGGCCATTTCGGAAATTTCAACCTGATTTGTAATTATGTCTCACGGACATCGGCTCTTGAGCACTCTTTTCAATAATTTTGTTTTTACCTCCACCTACTTTGTGTAAGACTGGAAAATACCATCCGTTCTCAGCTTTTGTATAAGTTCAGATATAACGCTTCTGTATCATACAGTAATTAATAGTTATTGTGATTTTGTTTCTGGAATTTATCATGGTTACATGACCGTACATTTGTGATTATGTTTGGACCCTGATGTATTAGCAGAAGCTTATTCGGAATTAACGCATATGCTAATTTTTATTCAGTTGTAAGAGTTATATTACAATTCAGATCACATCTCAAATTGTAAGTGAATACTATTGCTTTGTTGACAAACAACACAATTCAAGAATTTCCCATTAAAACTATCCTTTAAGAAACCCGTTCAAAAGGCAGACATGCATGCTCTTTTAATGTACAGTTGATGGAGTGTGTGTCCGGGCGACAACTTCTCTTTATTCACCATTTTGATACATTATACATAAAAATATCATATACTTAGCCCCTTTCTGTTATTTAGCCAGATTCTGTGTGCTATCCGGATATACCCTGTAATAATTGTTGTCCACTGTTTTTTTTTTCTGTTTTCGTGTATATGTCGGGTACTTTAAGACGTACCGTCCAGTTGATTATCTATTATCCCACAGTAAAACTAGTGTTCGGGTTCAGTTTTTTAGACATCTTTCTTTACACCTTTCCAAACACCCCAATCCTTACAACACTTATACATGGAACTCAGAAACGGAAAACGATTCATCAAAGGGTCTCCACGCGTCTCAATCGTCCAAACCGGTTATCTAAAAAAGTCACAATTGCTAATGTTTTCAATATTAAACACCGTGCCGTGGTTACCCTTCTATTGAGAAGTGCCGTGCAAATAAATGACTTACATGCCCACGCCTCGTCAATATAACTACAGTGAGATATACTGTTAATGGTCGCACCTTTTCCTTACAGTTTGACAATGATATTGACTGAAAAACTAATAATGTTGTATATTTACTTAATAAATGAAATAAACCTAACTGTGGAATTCAATATGTCGGTGAAACCGGTCGGAATCTTTCTAAACGGACCCAGGAACATCTGTATCGTTTTCATAGACCCAATAAGTATAAAAGTATAATATATCAACATCTTAAAAAACACAACCACGATATCAAACATATTACAGTTAAACCTTTGAAAGTCGTTACTAAACAGCCAGGACAATCTCACTCAAAATTCATTGTGCGGTTATGTGGATGTAAACTTGGATTCTATTGGCTGATTAAGCACCTGCTAAATAACCATGTCCGCCATACACAACAAGACAATCAATAATCGTGATAATGTAGTGTTTCACATCAACAAACATGCAATAAGCATAGATAAATAAACACATCGACATTAAACATAGTTTACTTGAACGTAATGTAACAGTTATTTCAGCCTGAAAATTAAAATACCAAAAACATCTATATTTGGAATAACATGTAAATTATATTAAATATAAGTTATCATGCATTGAACCAACTAATATGATTATTTAGATAGTGTCGAAAATCATTGAACGGCAAGCGACCTTCAGGTCGCGCCGTTCAACCATTTTTGACACTATCTAAATAATCATATTAGTTGGTTCAATGCATGATAACATTTTTGTGCGGTTATGCAAACCTGTTTGTGTTTAACTACACGATTATACACGCTATGTCGACTGACCGCGTACTCTGGACAATACACAGCCGAATGTTGTATTGATTTTTCATGTTTTATGTTTACATGGCGTTTTCGTAATACATGGAGCGAAAACCTTTGTGAATTAATGCAAATAAAATATTTCATATAATTTACATGTTATTCCAAGTATAGCTGTATTTCACATTTTAAATTTTTAATGTAAATATCAGGCTGAAATTAGTTTTACATTACGTGGAAGTAAACTTTAATTACGATATGTTTATTTATCCATGCTTACTGCATGTTTGTGAATTTTTTCCTTATGTACAATTCTCATATGTACGCTTTTGAATGACTTTGGTCAACATGTAGGTGAAACACTACATTATCATGATTATTGATTGTCTTGTGTAGGGTGAACATGGTTATTTAGCAGGTGGTTAATCAGCCAATAGAATCCAAGTTTACATCCGCATTACCGCACAATGTTTTTTGTCTGCGTTCATTTTCAAAGGTTTCCGCTCAGTGTATTTCGAAAACGTTATTCTGCTGGTACAATTTTTATACAACTTGAAAAATCAATAAATCACTCAGAACTTAGTGTATTGTTCATGTTACGCTGTCAGTTGGTATAGTGTTTATTTTTAGAATCGTGTAGTTAAATGTAGGTCATTTTGTAATTATCGTTTTCGTAGTTTAATGCAAACTGTGGTTAGCATAACCGCATAAAAATGTTATCATGCATTGAACCAACTAGCATGATTATTTAGATAGTGTCGAAAATGGTTGAACGGTGCGGCTGACGACTTACCGTTCAACGGTTTTCGACACTATCTAATTAATCATGCGAGTTGGTTCAATGCATGATACCTTATAATAAAGCCAGAAAAATAGCAGAACTAAATTGGATTAAGAAACTGCAAACTGTCTATCCTTTAGGTCAAAATGACAATATAATGGGTATTGATTATATTTGTAAAACCAATTATAAATATTTTGGATATTGTTTGTAAACCTCTACGTAACAAGCGATCTCATGGACGTAGAATTAAGCGTAATAAACGTAGATTACATTCTGTCAACACCACTGTTGCAGATCTAATTAACATTTCTAAAAATAATGGTCGACATCAACTTTTAAGTAAATTATGTTCCATACCTGTCACCGAATTAAACAATATCCTTGATGAATGCGAAACTATTTCGTACCTTAGTCCTAAATACGAAACTACAAAGATAATAATTTCGTTCTGCTATTTTAAGCTTTTTCCTAAAATCGATCGTCCTGACCAACATCAAAAACATTTCCTAAAGATAAAATACATAGACAAAGGAATAGATTTTATAAATATTGCTGGTATTCTAAATTATCTTTCGGTTCAAGAAAAAATTCCTGGCTATTTCGAAAATACAGAACTTCCCATCATTTGTTACGTATACAAGAAACCCAGCCGGCAGTACGTCTTCAATTATAGTAAAGTTTGTAAAGATATAAACATTAACAATTCTGTGCCTGATATATGAAATTCAAGATACGCCTATGCTCCTAGCTCCCATGTCATCACAGGAGATCTCAACATCTTGCAGGACAAAGAGCTTATTAATTTCTTAAAGAAAGGTCCAAAATATAGGCCACCTTCTAAAATTAATTGGAAAGATTGTCGTAATATCATCCACGACTCACTTAAAACTTATTGTAAAAAATGGATTAAACGTGAACACGTTGACAAAAAATCTTTGGATTCCTTCTTTAATGCTGTTATGAAAATTGTCGATATCCGAATTAAACAGTTTCAACAATATTTCCGCTATGACACCAAAAATAAACCCACCGTTTCTCGCATCCAAATGAAACTTAAAGAATTTGGAAAGGAATTTGTTTTGTCCCAGCTTATAAGGCTGCTAATAACATCATCATAGTCTGTCGTAAACATTATACAGAAGTACTCCAAAAAGAAATTACCAGTTCACATACTTTTCAATTAACCCAATTAACGGAAAGTGAAATTCCAAACATACATTTTCTAACAGCCACATCTTTACAGGCTAAACCTGATACTAAAACATTTCCAACTATGTACTGGGTTCCTAAACTCCACAAAACGCCATATAAATCTAGATTCATTTTGTCATCTAGTCACTGTTCTACAACTAAAGTTTCTATTATACTCCCTTATACTTTGACTGCTATTAAAAACCTGGTTATAAATTTCTAAAACAAAGTATATGAAAACAGTGGTGTCAATCATTTTTGGAGTGAAAAAATTCATTGAAGTTCCCGATAAATTGAATGCTTAAAATGCCCCTTTTGAATCCATTGAAAGTTTTGATTTCTCTACCCTCTATACTACCTTACCACATAATCTTAGAAAGGAAACATTCATACGTCTTATTCAATGGGCATTCAAAAAATCCTGTTGTGAATATATATGTTCTAATTTCTTTAAAACACATTTTAGTAATACACAACAAAAGAATTCAACTAATTGGACTTGTTTTGATATGATTTCAGCACTTGAATTTTTAGTTGACAATATATTCATTCGTTTCGGTAACTGTATTTATCGGCAGGTCATAGGAATTGATATGGGTACCAATTGTGCACCACTTATAGCGGACCTCTTTTTGTACTGCTGCGAATCTCAGTTTATCACCAACATCAGCAAAGACCCATCTAAACAGCATTTAATTGAAAAGTTTAACAACACTTTCCGATATTTGGATGATATTTTAACTTTAAATAATGACGACTTCAATACGTATCATAAGGTTATCTACCCTAAAGAACTTACTTTGAATAAAGCCAATTCTGATAATCATCATTGTCCGTTCTTAGACATCAATTTTGATATAACAAATGGTAAATTAGATACTAAAATTTATGATAAAAGGGATGATTTTTCTTTTCCCATAGTAAATTATCCATTTCTGGATGGCGATGTTCCATTAGCGCCATCATATGGTGTTTACATATCTCAACTTGTTCGATTTGCTCGAGTATGTAATAACGTTTGCGATTTTAATGAACGGAATCTTTCCATAACTGAACAACTATTACATCAGGGTTTTCGTTATCACAAACTAGTTGAAACCTTTACTAAAGTTTATCATCGATATAAAGACTTAGTTCATAAATACAATGCAACCTGTAAACATCTAATCAAGGCTGGTATTTCACATCCCTTATTTTACGGTAATGTTTTACATAAGAGTAAAAAATACTTAAACTCGCCTAACAAACTTATAAAACCTTTAAATCGTCTAATTCATAAGGGTTATAATTACGGTATTGTCGTCAAGTCATGACGTATGGCCTTCTTTGGTATTAACATTGATTTTTTGACAGGGTCTTTGCAATTTTACTAAACACATTCTAAATTTCTAAAATCTGTATTGCATGGACACGGGTTATGTATTCCGGTATATACATGAAATCATTATTCTAAACATCTCACAGGAAGGGATCTTGGTAGAAGCTGTATACTGAGGGTACATTACTTACTTTGTCAGTTGGTGATGGGTCTGGAGCTGGCATGTCAGTCAACTGTTAGTAGTCTCTTGTGATTTCATGTTTTTGTCCGTATATTTAGTTCTTTCAGTTTCATTTTTCACAATTGACTCAGTCCTGTTGCCAACTGAATTTTACTAATGTTACGATTGTTTTTTTTTATTTATCACATTGGCTGTAGGGGGAAGGTTTGGATCTAATAAAACTAGTTTAACCCCGCCGCAGCAGGTTTGCACCTAAGTCAGGAATTTATTAAGCCTTTGTGTGTTTTGTCCTTTTTCTAGTTAGTTTACTTTATGTCTATAGGAGTCTAGGATGATGTTTATTTCACTGGACTTGATTGCTCTTTGTTCAGGCGCCAACTCCGACCTGCCGTTGGGTGTGGGGTTTTCTCACCGTTCATTGAAGATCTAATGGCGGCTTTGAGTTGTTATTACTCCCCTTTGGGTCGTTGTATCTTTGACACATTCCCCATTTCCCTTCTTTTTTCTATACAAGCACAAAATATTAATTTATTCAAATAGCACAAAGAAAAAACTGACATTCTGACTTCAGTCAGCTCGAAGTAAAAAGTATTTATTCCACTTCAATAGAACTAAACTTTTAGCCATTTTACAAAGTACTACCATTAAAATTATACAAATATAACTTGCTTTATACATGATAAATAAATGTAACTTACATGTATGATGTCACCATGCAAAATAATATTGTAGGATTTTTTTGGGCTGGTTATAGCTTATTGACGGTTCGGTTCTCACTTACTTGTACAAACATAATAACATGTACACGACGTATAGCATGTTCCGAATGTATAGTTGTTTCGTACAATTATCAAGTACATAATACGATAAAATTTATTCTACAAAATGTCCTAAGTATAAAATATTTGTCTGTTTACCTTATTGTAATGAAAACTACTTGGACATTACACTATGTATAACAGGCCTTTTTAATATCACACAGAAATCTTAAAAATTTAATAAAATAATAAATCACACTTCTGGTATCTCCCTTACATTTACTGGGTGCCTAAGCTTCACAAGAATCCTTACAAACAGAATTTCATTGCAGGATCTACCAGATGCACCACTAAGCCCCTATCCAAACTCCTTACCACTTTACTGACTGCAATAAGAGATGGTCTAAAAAGCTACTGCGAAAAAGCCTATTCCACGAGCGGCGTGAATCAGATGCGGATTCTTAAAAATTCCAAAGATCTCCTTGAGCAGCTCTTTTCAAACAGTCTCGCATATTGCAACAGCATTCAAACTTTTGATTTTTCTACCCTTTATACAACTCTTCCACATAATAAACTTAAAACAGTAATTTCCGATTCTGTACCAAAAAACGGAGAACGCAGCTTTTCCTATTTGGTAATAGGAAAAGATAAAAATATTTTGTTAAGAACCACGCTGAGTCAAACAAGAAATATAGTGAAAATGACGTGATAAAGATGCTTGAATTTTTGATCTGCAACATTTTTGTTGAATGAGGAAGCCGCGTTTTTTTTACAGACAAAAGGGATTCCTATGGGAACAAATTGTGTGCCACTTTTAGCTGACCTTTTCCTTTTTTCGTATGAAGGAACATTTTTACAAGGGCCGATACATCAGAAACAAAAACAACTAGACCAGACTTTTCATTTCAGCTTCAGATATATTGACGATGTACTTTCTCTTAATAACCCAAGATTAAAAGAACATTTTACATTGCATCTAACCCACTGAACTTGAAATTAAAAAGACAACCGATACATCCAATTCTGTTTCATACCTTGACTTTTTGTTATACATTGACGAACATGGACGTCTGAGATCTAGATTATATGACAAACGTGATGATTTTGACTTTCCAATTGTGAACTTTTCCTTTCTCTGCAGCAATATACCTACCTCCCCAGCATATGGTGTGTACATTTCTCAATTAATTCGTTTCTGTAGAGCGTGCAGTTCATACAGTGTCTTTGTGGAAAAAGCAAAACTGTTGAGTCAGGGATACTTTCAGCCGTTGTTTCTTTCGTCCCTTCAAAAATTCTATGGCCGTCACCACGACATCATAGATAGATATGAAATGTCAGTGTCACAAATGAATGGTGAATAAAAGGATATGGAGTAAATGCACATGAGACAAAGTCTCTACAAATACATGGTAAAAAACAAGCAAAGGAACAACACTTTTATTGTTGTTCTTCATCTTGAAGTCACCATGAGGCCTTAAACAATGAGCTTTGCTCATACCTCATATATATAGTAAGTTCAAGACGGCCCCTAGCACCGGTTTAAGCGGAATTCTTTGCTAATTGTCGAGCAATGCTACATCCATGTCTTTCTTGACATTTTCAGCTAGATTCACGCTTCCATGATTTGACACTACCCGTTTTGATTTTACCCTTGATTGACCCACTGACAGTGTGACGGGTGCTGTATACAAAACAGGACATGCTTATCCTTTCGGAACACCTGATATCACTCTGTGTTTTGAGTGTTCACACTGTTAGTGCTTTAGTTTTTTGTGTTGTATATGTAGTTTTCGTGTGTTTTGTAGGCATGTAGTGTCTTTGGTCTTCCGTCTTCTGGTGTTCTTGCTTTTGCTTTGTCTCTGGACTTTGATTTATGTAATCTTGTGCTTTGTTCCTTTGGTATTTTACATGTACTACTGTTGTTCCGAACAATAGTCATTATACTACTGAAGATGCTATTCACAGCCGATAATATTCCTCCTTTGGTTACTGGATTTTCGTCATTAGACAGAACCAGCAGGAAGTTAGTTGTCATAACGCTATACTGACGTTATATGAATGCTAGAAGAGTTTTCAGTAAATGGCAAGTAAAGTCAAGTACGCTTGATATAGCCCTGTAGACACTATCAAGGTTTCCATCAAAAACTTGGTCAAAGAAAACTTGGAACAAGTTTTCGTGGTCAAAGTTGTCTAGTGACACTTTCAAAGTTGTTTTGTTTTGGTTGATGGTAAAAAAAGGCGGGAAAGTTTGTTAACAAAGACACAAATTGCACCAATTTCTCAAGAAGGAGATCAAATATATTGCATTCCTACTTTGGCTTTGGTGAATAAATACTAGTATGCTGCATAGAAATTATCAGGTAGGAAAAACAAACTTGCATATTAAGAAAAAGATCGACTACAAGGTCAGTTCGAAAATAGCAAATTAAGGCATATCTTGACCAGTGTTGTTAAAGAATTTCAGTATGAGGACCAAGCAGAGTCCAAAAGATATTTGTCTTTAGAAATTTTCTGTAACATTTGCTTGATATTATCATTTTATTTTGTCAGTCTTTTTTGCTATGTGCTTCTGTTTTGTAAACAAAAGTTGCACCATCTTAAAACTACTTTTTTTATTTGTTATTTCCCATCTAAGTCCATCAAAGTTGACAATATCTTTGACCAAGTTTTCTTTGATTAAGAAAACTTTGAAACAGGGCTTATACTCTGTTACACGTTTTTGAACGTTTCAGAAAAATTATGGATGAATTTTCCGTGCGTTGTAGATCGTAAGCCTGACGTGAATACGTCCAACAAGTAAATTAATTCAATTTTTTCGGTATGTGCCAACGTTCTACAAAAATTCTCGAACGTCGACACTCGTTGGCTAAGATTTATAGTGTGACAGGGCTTTAATGAAAACAACTTAGACATTACACTATCTATGTCAGACCTTTTTAAATATCATCCGAATCTTAAAAATCTTTTCGAACACTAGTCACTATCCTACAGAAGATGCTATTCACCGTCTATAATATTCCTTTGGTTACTGGATTTTCGTCATTAGACAGAATCAATAGGAAGTTGTTTTTCTTTACATTTCCGTTAAGCCCTTCGTTGCAATAGTTTGTCATCAGTCTTTCAGATTAGTAGCTAGCTTCGTCCAACTTTACTTTTCAAATAGTTAACTTTACATTTCTATTTAGTAATATTCAAACAGCACCCGCGTATGTAGTTAACATGTCCCAACTCGTTCGCTATCTAAGGTGTTGTGGTCAATACAAGAACTACTTTGACAGAGCTCGGTTAATAACAAACGGACTACTTAAACACGCGAATTTTACCCATAACTTGAAGTCTTCACAACTAAAATTTTACAGTCAACCTAAATATCTTATGGGCCACTATCGGATGTCTGTATCCAAGATGGCAAAAGATCCTTCCCTTTACAGCTTAAGTTTTTTTCTTCTTCTGTGTTTGTCTTTACTGCAGGAATTAACATGCTCAACAAAGTGGGTGTCTTATAAAAACACAAGAGATACTTACCCAACCGATGAACGTTATCAGGAATTAACATGCTCAACAAAG
>MJUU01020599.1:3273-15193 GCA_002080025.1 Modiolus philippinarum
TTCAATTGAATCAAATGTAGATCTCAATGAGAGGAACATTTTTGCAATAAAATGTTTTTATAAATTTTTTATCGTTTCCGAGATATAGCGAGAACAAAATTTCGAATGGCGGCCATTTTGAAAATGGCGGCTGAAAAAATTTTTTTGACCCCTTTCTGTAATCAGGGTCATCAGAGCTACTTGGAAACCAAATTTCATCAAAATCCGACAGCTTTGAAAAATTTGCATATTTAGGGGTCAAAAACGCGTAACCGGGGTCGCGAACCAAAAAATTTTTTTGCATGACAAATCATCCTGAGGATGAGTCCAACATTTTCCCCAACTCAGTTTTTTGATATCGGTTACGGTTTATGAGCTTACCTGCTAACAAGATAAACCGTATTTGGGGAGATAACTCTGTTACTAAAAATAGAATCGGGTTTCAGGGTGACCTGAGTCGAGCTACGCCAGTGCTTGTTAAGTGTACCAAGATTAATAATGATTGGTCTAAACAGTTCGACAACACTGATGGCAGAAGAAAAAAAAAGAATAATAATAATAATAATAATAATCAAACGAAATACAATAAGTTCTTTCCACTGTAGTGGGAAAGACCTTAATGATAATAAAAGGACAATTGTTCAGAGAACAATTGCAAGGTCTTTCCCAGTCAATGTTGTGTTTAATGTTATGTTTTGTCATGTCACATGTTCAAAATCATCTTCATGAGACGCACATTGTCTCCAATATATTAGAGTAGCCATTTCTAATCGTTTTAAAGATTTTACAATTAAAAAACCTAAAATTTGGCTATGACCTTGACCGATGACCTTGATGACCTTTGACCTTGGGATCAAATTGAAGGTCTCTTCTTACTGATTAATTTGATATGTTACATGAACATACTATCTGTAAAGGTTTAAAAGTTATACGCAAAAAACCTATTTCTGAAGGTCAAATGTCAAGGTCAAAGGTCACCGATGACCTTCAACCTGGTACTCAAATTTAAGGTCTTTTCATGCTGATCACTTTAAACATATATGTTTACGATATTATCTGTAAGCGTTTAAAAGTTATTCGTAAAAAACCGATTTACCGAAACGCGTCAAGGGCTATAACTCAAAAACGGTTCATCGCAGAGATTTTGTTCAATTGAACAAAATATAGATCATAATGAGAGGAACATTTTTGCAATTAATGTTTTCAGAAATTTTTTATCGTTTCCGAGATATCGCAATAACAAGATAAACCGTATTCGGGGATATAACTCTGTTACTAAAAACAGAATCGGTTTACAGGGTGACCAGAGTCGAGCCAGGCCTGTGCCTGTTAAGTGTACCAAGTTTGGTTATGATTGGTCAAAGCACTTTGCCAACATTGATGGCAGAGGAAAAAAAAGAATAATAATAATTATAATTAAAAAGTCAATTGTTCAGAAAACAATTGCTAGGTCTTTCACCAGTTTTCATCATGATTACATGTTATAATTTTGATTTTATTGTCAATCCTTGTCAAAAATATGATGTAAACAAGAGTTTTGAACTTTTTCAACTACATTTAATCACCTATCTCTTACCTTTTTTGGTGATTTTACTGAAAAAATCCCCAAAATTGGCTATGACCTTGACATCTGACCTTGATGACCTCTGACCTTGTGCTCAAAATGAAGGTCTCTTCACACTGATAAATTTTATATGTTACTTGACTATGCTATCTGTAACAGTTTAGAACTTATATGCGAAAACCCATGTTCTGAAACGCGCCAATAGCAATAACTCTCTAGGGAGTCATCGGAGACTTCAGTCCAAAGGAAACAAATATAGCTCTTGACATGCTGAACATTTTTGCCTATATACTTTTTCAGCTATCTTTTATGGTTTCTGAGTTTATCCCCTAACAAGGTCAGAGGTCAAGGTCAAAGGTCACCGATGACCTTCAACCTGGTACTCAAATTGAAGGTCTTTTCTTACTGATCACTTTAAACATATATGTTTACTATATTATGTGTAAGCATTTAAAAGTTATTCGCGAAAAACTGGTTTACCAAAACGCGTCAAGGGCTATAACTCAAAAACGGTTCATCGCACAATTTTCGTTCTATTGAATTAAATGTAGATCTCAATGCCTCGAGTATTTTTGCAATATAATGTTTTCAGAATTTTTTTATCGTTTCCGAGATATCGCGATAACAAAATTTCAAATGATGGCCATTTTGAAAATGGCGGACGAAAAAAAAATTTTGACCTTGGATTCGTAATCAGGACCATGAAGGGTACCTAGAAACCAAATTTCATCCAATTCCGATAACTTTGAGAAATTTGCATATTTAGGGGTCAAAAACGCGTAACCGGGGTCGCGACCCAAATTTTTTTTTTTTTTGCATGATAAATCATCCTGAGGATGAATGCAACATTTTCCCCACCTCAGATCTTTTATATCGGTTACGGTTTATGAGGTTATCCCCTAACAAGGTAAACCATGTTTGGGGAGATAGCTCCGTTAGTAACAATAGTTCAATATGCTTGCGTCGGTTATGAGGTCCCGGAGCAATGTCGACTTATCACACTAAGTATCGAATAGATAAGTCGCGTAGTTTTGAGGCTTTGTGCGACGGAAGAAAAAGAAGAATAATAGCCCGAAGAATAACAGTAAGGTGAAAGACCTTAATAATAATCATTAGAAATACAATAAGGTCTTTCCACTGTAGTGGGAAAGACCTTAATAATAATAATCAAACGAAATACAATAAGGTCTTTCCACTGTAGTGGGAAAAACCTTAATAATAATAACAATTAAAAAGACAATTGTTCAGAGAACAATTGCAAGGTCTTTCCCAGTCAATGTTATGTTTTGTCATGTCACATGCTTAAAATCATCTTGATAGACGCACATTGTCTCCATTATATAAGAGTAGCCATTTCAAATCGTTTTAAAGATTTTACATTAAAAAAACCCCAAAATTGGCTATGACCTTGACCGATGACCTTGATGACCTTTGACCTTGGGGTCAAATTGAAGGTCTCTTCTTACTGATTAATTTGATATGTTACATGACAATGCTATCTGTAAAGGTTTAAAAGTTAAACGCAAAAAACACGTCAAGGGCAATAACTCTTCAGGGAGTCATCAGAGAGCTTGGGGTCCTTATGAAACAAATGTAGCCCTTGACGTGTTGAACATTTTTGCTGTTATAATTTTTCAGCTATCTATTACGGTTATTGAGTTTATATGCTAACAAGGTCAAAGGTCACCGATAACCTTCAACCTGGTACTCAAATTGAAGGTCTTTTCATGCTGATCACTTTAAACATTTATGTTTACTATATTATCTGTAAGCGTTTAAAAGTTATTCGCAAAAAACCGATTTACCGAAACGCGTCTAGGGCAATAACTCAAAAACGGTTTGTCGCAGAGTTTTCGTTCAATTGAATCAAATGTAGATCTCAATGAGAGGAATATTTTTGCAATATAATGTTTTTATAAATTTTTTATCGTTTCCGAGATATAGCGAGAACAAAATTTCAAATGACGGCCATTTTGAAAATGGCGGTCGAAAGTTTTTTTGACCCCCTTTTTGTAATCAGGGTCATCAGAGCTACCTGGAAACCAAATTTCATCAAAATCCGACAACTTTGAAAAATTTGGATATTTAGGGGTCAAAAACGCGTAACCGGGGTTGCGACCCAAAAAAAAATTTTTTTCATGATAAATCATTCTGAGGATGAAAGAAACATTTTCCCCACCTCAGATTTTTAATATCGGTTACGGTTTCTGAGTCTATCTGCTAACAACAAAAACAGGGGTCTGGGAGATAACTCTGTTACTAAAAATAGATTTCGTCCGTACCCTAAATTCGAAAGAGAATTTTCAACTTCCAGTTAGTACGCGACGTTTCGTAATGATACGTCAAAAGGTTTTCCGTACAGAGACCTTACGGAAGAATAATAATAATAATAATAATAATAGTAATAATAATAATAATAATAATCAGAAGAATTACTATAAGGTCTTTCCGACTGTAGTCGGGAAAGACCTAAATAATAATCAGAAGAATTACTATAAGGTCTTTCCGCCTGGAGTCGGGAAAGACCTTAAAAATCAGAAGAATTACTATAAGGTCTTTCCGACTGGAGTCGGCAAAGACCTTAATAATCATAAGAAATACAATAAGGTCTTTCCACTATTGTGGGAGAGACCTTCATAATAGTCATAAGAAATACTGTATTTCGAAAGACCTTAATTAAAAAGTCAATTGTTCAGAGAAACATTGCAAGGTCTTTCACCAGTTTTCACCATGAGTACATGTTTGAGTTTGATTTTGTTGTCTACTTCAGTTCAAAATGTGGTCTAAACAAAAGTTCTGATCTTTATTAGTCTTTTGCTCAACGGTTGCTTAGGACTCTTTTGAAAAATTAGCTTGTTGCAAAGGACAGGAAAGTCACTTGGCAATGTCATTTATTTCCTCTTTACAACTTTACAAAACTTTTTGCATATGGTTGCTAAGGACTTTTATGGCAAATAACGTTGTTACTAAAGACCTTGACCTTTGACCTTGACCCCATTTTGTCGGCCATATTGAACTGAACATTTTACCTTCTTATAGTTTCTTTGTATCTTTAATAGTTTTTGAGATATAAGCTCCCACTCCAGAACCGAACTATCACCCTAAGTTTTTTTACGAGATGTCGCGTAGTTTTTTGTCAGCGGGTTACGGAAGAAAAAGAATAATAAAAATAATTAAAAGGTCAATTGTTCAGAGAACAATTGCAAGGTCTTTCCCCGTCAGTGTAATGTTTTGTTACGTCTTATGTTCGAAATCTTCTTGGTGAGATTCACATTGTGTCCAATACATTTGATTTTCTATTTCTAACAGTTTTAATGACTGTTTTCACAGTAAAAAGATAAAAAATGGGGTATGACCTTGACCCGTGACCTTGGTGACCTTTGACCTTGGACTCAAATTGTAGGTGTCTTCTTACTGATTAATTTGATATGATACATGACAGTACTATCTGTAAAGGATTAAATGATATACACAAAAAAGCACTTTCCGAAATGCGTCAAGGGATATAACTCTTCGGTAAGTCATCGGAGAGCTTCGGTCCAAATGAATGAAATGTAGCCCTTGACATGGTGAACATTTTTGCTGATGTAATTTTTCAGCTATCTATTACGGTTATTGAGTTTATATGCTAACAAGGTCAAAGGTCACCGATAACCTTGAACCTGGTACTCAAATTGAAGGTCTTTTCATGCTGATCACTTTAAACATATATGTTTACTATATTATCTGTAAGCGTTTAAAAGTTATTCGCAAAAAACCAATTTACGGAAACGCGTCAAGGGCTATAACTCAAAGACGGTTCGTCGCAGAGTTTTTGTTCAATTGAATCAAATGTAGAACTCAAAGAGAGGAACATTTTTGCCATATAATGTTTTCATCAATTTTTTATCGTTTGCGAGTTATCGCGATAACAAAATTTCGAATAGCCGCCATTTTGAAAATGGCGGACGAAAATTTTTTTTGACCCCCTTTTTGTAATCAGGGCTATGAAAGCTACCTAGAAACTAAATTTCATTAAAATCCGACAACTTTGAGAAATTTGCACATTTAGGGGTCATAACGCGTAACCGAGGTCGCGAACCAAAAAAATTTTTTTGCATGACAAATCATCCAGATGATGAGTCCAACTTTTTCCCCAACTCAGTTTTTTGATATCGGTTACGGTTTATGAGCTTAGCTGCTAACAAGATACACCGTATTGGGGGAGATAACTCTGTTACTAAAAATAGAATCGGGTTTCAGGGTGACCTGAGTCGAGGTACGCCAGTGCTTGTTAAGTGTGTCAAGTTTGGTTATGATTGGTCTATGCAGTTCGACAACATTGATGGCAGAAGAAAAAAAGAATAATAATTAAATGGTCAATTGTTCAGAGGACAATTGCAAGGTCTTTCAGCAGTTTTCACCATGATTTCAGAAAAGTCACTATCGGTTTATAATTGAATTTATTTCCTTTTCTCCCGTACATTTGATCATCTATTTTTACTGTTGTAAAGATTTTACGTAAAAAACCCAAAAAATTGGCTATGACCTTGACCTCTGACCTTGATGACCTTTGACCTTGTGCTCAAATTGAAGGTCTCTTCATACTGATTAATTTGATAGGTTACTTGACTATACTATCTGTAAAGGTTTAAAAGCTATACAAAAAAAACACTTTCCGAAAAACGTCAAGGGCAATAACTCTTTGGAGATTCAATGGAGAGCTTCGGTCCAAAGAAACAAATGTAGTCCTTGACATGTTGAACATTTTTGCTGATACAATTTTTCAGTCATCTATTACGGTTTCCGAGTTTATATGCTAACGAGGTCAAAGGTCAAGGTCAAAGGTCACCGATGACCTTCAACTTGGTACTCAAATTGAAGGTCTTTTCATACTGATCACTTTAAACATATATGTTTACTACATTATCTGTTAGCGTTTAAAAGTTATTCGCAAAAAACCAATTTACCAAAAAGCGTCAAGGGCAATAACTCAAAAACGGTTTGTCGCACAGTTTTCATTCAATTGAATCAAATGTAGATCTCAATTCGTGGAATATTTTTGCAATATAATGTTTTTATAAATTTTTTATCGTTTCCGAGATATAGCGAGAACAAAATTTCGAATGGCGGCCATTTTGAAAATGGCGATGGAAATTTTTTTTGACCAACCAGAAATGTAGATCTTTATGAGAGGAGTATTTTTGCAACACAATGTTTTCATAAAGTTTTTCTCGTTTCCGAGATATCGCGATAACAAAATTTCAAAAGGCAGCCATTTTGAAAATGGCGGACAAAAATTTTTTTGACCAACGAAAAATGTAGATCTTGATGCGAGGAGTATTTTTGCAACACAATGTTTTCATAAATTTTTTATCGTTTCCGGGATATCGCGATAACAAAATTTCGAATGGCTGCCATTTTGAAAATGGCGGAAGAAATTTTTTTTTTGACCAACCAGAAATGTAGATCTTTATGAGAGGAGTATTTTTGCAACACAATGTTTTCATAATTTTTTTATCGTTTACGAGATATCGCGAAAACAAAATTTCGAATAGCGGCCATTTGAAAATGGCGGACAAAAATTTTTTTTTTGACAAACCAGAAATGTAGATCTTTATAAGAGGAGTATTTTTGCAAAACAATGTTTTCATAAATTCTTTATCGTTTCCCAGATATCGCGATAAAAAAATTTCGAATGGCGGCCATTTTGAAAATGGCAGACGAAAAATTTTTTTGACCAACCAGAAATGTAGATCTTAATGAGAAGAGTATTTTTGCAACACAATGTTTTCATAAATTTTTTTATCGCTTCTGAGAAATCGCGATAACAAAATTTCGAATGGCTGCCATTTTGAAAATTGCGGAAGAGATTTTTTTTTCACCAACCAGAAATGTAGATCTTTATGAGAGGAGTATTTTTGCAACACAATGTTTTCATAAATTTTTATCGTTTACGAGATATCGCGATTACAAAATTTCGAATGGCGGCCATTTTGAAAATGGCGGACGAAAATTTTTTTTTGAAAAACCAGACATGTAGATCTTTTTGAGAGGCGTATTTTTGCAACACAATGTTTTCATAAATATTTTATTGTTTCCGAGATATCGCGATAACAAAATTTCGAATGGTGGCCATTTTGAAAATGGCGGCTGAAAAATTTTTTGACCCCCTTTTTGTAATTAGGATCATCAGAGCTACCTGGAAAACAAATTTCATCAAAATCCGACAAATTTAAAAAAAAATGCATATTTAGGGGTCAAAAACGCGTAACCGGGGTCGCGACCCCAAAAATTTTCTTGCATGATAAATCATTCTGGAGATGAATGCAACATTTCCCTCAACTCAGATTTTTGATATCGGTTACGGTTTAGGAGAAGATCTGATAACAAAATAAACCGTATTCGGGGAGATAACTATGTTACTAAAAATAGAATGGATTCACAGGGTGACCTGAGTCGAGCCCGGGCAATGCTTGTTAAGCGTACCAAGTTTGGTTATGATTGGTCAAAGCACTTTGCCAACATTGATGGCAGAGGAAAAAGAAAGAATAATAATAATTAAAAGGACAATTGTTCAGAGAACAATTGCAAGGTCTTTCACCGTCAATGTAATGTTTTGTTACGTCTTATGTTTGAAATCTTCTTGATGAGATGCACATTGTGTCCTATATATTTAATTTTCTACTTCTAACTGATTAAATGACTGTTTTTGCAATAAAGAGACAAAAAAGTGGCTGTGACCTTGACCTGTGACCTTGGTGACCTTTGACCTTGGACTCAAATTGTAGGAGTATTCTTACTGATTAATTTGATATGTTACATGACCATACTATCTGTAAAGGATTAAAAGTTATACGTGAAACACCGCTTTCTGAAATGCATCAAGGGCAATAACTCTTCTGGGAGTCATCAGAGAGCTCCGGTCCATTGTATCAAATGTAGCCCTTGACGTGGTGCACATTTTTGCTGTTATAATTTTTCAGCTATCTATTACGGTTATTGAGTTTATCTGCTAACAAGGTCAAAGGTCAAGGTCAAAGGTCACCGATGACCTTCAACCTGGTTCTCAAATTCAAGGTCTTTTCATGCTAATCACTTTAAACATATATGTTTACTATATTATCTGTAAGCGTTTAAATGTTATTCGCCAAAAAACAATTTACGGAAACGCGTCAACATCTATAACTCAAAAACTGTTCGTCGCAGCACTTTTCGTTCAATTGAATCAAATGTAGATCTCAATGAGAGCAGTATTTTTGCAACACAATGTTTTCATAAATTTTTTATCGTTTCCGAGATATCGCAATAACAAAATTTCGAATGGCGGCCATTTTGAAAATGGCAGGCGAAAATTTTTTTTTTGACCAACCATAAATGTAGATCTTAACGACAGGAGTATTTTTGCAACACAATGTTTTCATAAATTTTTTATCGTTTCCGAGATATCGCGATAACAAAATTTGGAATGGTGGCCATTTTGAAAATAGCGGGCGAAAATTTTTTTTTGACCTGACATAAATGTAGATCCTAAAGAGAGGAGTATTTTTGCAACACAATGTTTTCATAAATTTTTTATCGTTTCCGAGATATCGCGATAACAAAATTTCGAATGGCGGCCATTTTGAAAATGGCGGGCGAAAATTTTTTTGACCAACCATAAATGTAGATCTGAACGAGAGGAGTATTTTTGCAATACAATGTTTTCATTAATTTTTTATCGTTTCCGAGATATCGCGATAACAAAATTTCCAATGGCGGCCATTTTGAAAATGGCGGGGGAAAAATTTTTTTTGACCAACCATAAATGTAGATCTTAATGAGAGGAGTATTTGTGCAACACAATGTTTTCATAAATTGTTTATCGTTTCCGAGATATAGCGATAACAAAATTTCGAATGGCGGCCATTTTGAAAATGGCGGACAAAAATTTTTTTTTTTACCACAGATTTGTAATCAGGACCATTAAGGCTACCTGGAAACCAAATTTTATCAAAATCGGATCACTTTAAGAAATTTGCATATTTAGGGGTCAAAAAAACGCGTAACCGGGGTCGCGACCGAAAATTTTTTTTTTTTCGCATAACGAAACATTATGAGGATGAATCCAACATTTTCCCCACATCAGAATTTTGATATCCGTTACGGTTATGGAGCAAACATGATAACAAGGTTTTTGGTCTTCGGGGAGATAACTCCGTTACTAAAAATAGATCGGTTTCACAGGGTCAGTGGCTTCGACCCCTCACTAAGAGGTATAATATGACCAAGTATCGAATTGATATGTCGCGACACTTTTACTCTTTAGGCCGCGGAAAAAAAAGAATAATAATAATAATAATAATAATAATCAGAAGAAATACAGTAAGGTCTTTCACATGTGGTGAAAGACCTTAATTAAAAGGTCAATTGTTCAGAGAACAATTGCAAGGCCTTTCCCCGTCAATGACATGTTTTGATAAGTCTTGAGTTTGAAATCTTTTTGATAAGATGCACATTGTGTCCAATGTTTTTTATTTCTTTTCTAACAGTTTTAATCACTGTTTTTACAATAAAAAGACAAAAAATGGCTATGACCTTGACCAGTGACCTTGATGACCTTTGACCTTGACCTCAAATTGTAGGTCTCTTCTTACTGATTAAGTTGATATGTTACATGACCATACTATCTGTAACCATTAAAAAGTTGTACGCAAAAAATCACGTTCCGAAACGCGTCAAGGGCAATAACTCTTCTCTGAGTCATCGGAGAGGTTCAGTCCACATGAAACAAATGTAGCCTTTGACATGATGAACATTTTTGCTGATCTAATTTTTCAACCATCTATTACGGTTTTCGACCTTATATGCTAACAAGGTCAAAGGTCAAGGTCAAAGGTCACCGATGACCTTCAACCTGGTACTCAAATTGAAGGTCTTTTCATACTGATCACTTTTAACATACATGTTTACTATATTATCTGTAAGCGTTTAAAAGTTATTCACAAAAAACCGATTTCCGGAAGCGGGTCAAGGGCTATAACTCAAAAACGGTTTGTCGCACAATTTTCATTCAATTGAATCAAATGTAGATCTCAATGAGGGGAACATTTTTGCAATATAATGTTTTCATAAATTTTTTATCGTTTGCGAGTAATCGCGAATGGCCGCCATTTTGAAAATGGCAGACGAAAATTTTTTTTGACCATATTTTTGTAATCAGGACCGTAAAACCTACCTTAAAACCAAATTTCATCAAAATCCGACAACTTTAAGAAATCGACATATTTCGGGGTCAAAAACGCGTAACCGGGGTCCCGACCCAAAAAAATTTTTTTGCATGACGAATCATCCTGAGGATTAGTCCAACATTTTCCCCAACTCAGTTTTTTGATATCGATTACGGTTTATGAGCTTACCTGCTAACAAGATAAACCGTATTCGGGGAGATAACTCTGTTACTTAAAATAGAATCGGTTTACAGGGTGACCTGAGTCGAGCCCGGCCAATGCTTGTTAACTGTACCAAGTTTGGTTATGATGATCAAAACACTTTGCCAACATTGATGGCAGAGGAAAAAAAAGAATAATAATAATAATAATAATAATTAAAAGGAAAATTGTTCAGAGAACAATTGCAAGGTCTTTCCCAGCCAATGTTATGTTTTATGTTATGTTTTGTTACGTCACATTTTTAAAATTATCTTGATGAGACACACATTGTCTCCAATATATTAGAGTACCGGTAGTCATTTCTAATCGTTTCAAAGATTTTACGATAAAAAAAAAAAACAAAAAATTAGCTATGACCTTGACCGATGACCTTGATGACCTTTGACCTTGCGATCAAATTGAAGGTCTCTTCTTACTGATTAATTTGATATGTTACATGACCATACTATCTGAAAAGATTTTAAAGTTGTACGCAAAAACGTATTTCCGAAACGCGTCAAGGGCAATAACTCTTCTGGGAGTCATCGGAGAGCTTCGGTCCAAATGAATCAAATGTAGCCCTTGACATGGTGAACATTTTTCCTGATATAACTTTTCAGCTATCTATTACGGTTATTGAGTTTATATGCTAACAAGGTCAAAGGTCAAGGTCAAAGGTCACCGATGACCTTCAACCTGGTACTCAAGTTGAGGGTCTTTTCATGCTGATCACTTTAAACATTATGTTTACTATATTATCTGTAAGCGTTTAAAAGTTATTCGCAAAAAACCAATTTACGAAAACGCGTCAAGGGCTATAACTCAAAAACGGTTCGTCGCAGAGTTTTTGTTCAATTGAATCAAATGTAGATCTCGATTAGAGAAACATTTTTGCCATATAATGTTTTCATAAATTTTTTATCGTTTGTGAGTTATCGCGATAACAAAATTTCAAATAGCCGCCATTTTGAAAATGGCGGACGAAAAA
>MJUU01020600.1:8400-27502 GCA_002080025.1 Modiolus philippinarum
TATGAAAAATTGTTTAAATTTAGTTATGGTGTAAAGCATTTAGGAGATGATCAATATTTTTCCCAACAAAAACCAGAAGTAAAGATTTAACAACAATGCTGTATTTATATCCTTTATGAATAAGTTCAACGGATTAATAAGTTTGGAAGGAAAATTTTTTGAATTTTTGTTAATGATATTGCCATAGAAGTTTGGATGTGAAATGCCCTGATGTCTAAGAGCCCTGCATGTAGAACCAAATTTTCTTAATATGTCAATGTATCTATTATAAAATTTAGAGAATGTTTTTATCAATTTATGATATCTAAACCCTTCATGCAGAAGTTTTTCAGTGAGACAAAGATTTCGGTCATTGAAGTCAGAAACATTACTACATACTCGTGCATATCGAACAAGTTGTGAAATGTAGACTCCGTAAGAAGGGGCTAACGGAACATCGCCGTCGAATTGGGGGAAATTGACTATAGGGAATGCGAAATCATCCCTTTTATCATAAACCTTAGTGTTTAACTTTACTTAATTTATTGATATATCAAGATCAAGAAAAGAAGTATAATCACTGCTGCTATTGGACTTATTTAAAGTAAGTTCTGCAGGATAAATTTCATCTGTAAATTTAGAAAATTCAGGATTATTTAAAGCCAAAATATCGTCCAAATATCTATATGTATTGTTAAATTTATCCACTAAATGCTATTTAGAGGGTCTTTTTGAATTTTTGCCATGAATTGTGACTCTTAGCAGTAAAGAAATAAATCTGCTATGAGAGGTGCACAGTTGGTACCCATAGGAATACCTATTTTTTGCTGATAGACTGTATCACCGAAACGCACAAAAATATTATCAAGAAGAAAATTTAAAGCTTTTATCATATCCTGACAAGTCCAGTTGGTATATTTGTCATGTTTGTCGTCACTGAAAAACGATTTAAATGTATTGCAACAAATGTACGTACATCCTGATTTTTTGAAGGACCATTGTTTGGAATTACTTCCCCTATGTACCAAAATAGAACTCAATCTTGAAAATGAACAGTAGTCTCAAATAATCGGCAATAGGTTGCCTTTCCTTAGATATTAATGTATATATATCCACAACAATTTTAAAACAAATAAGTCCTTTTTCAGACTTCCTGATTGTTTTTGGAAATTCGGTGTTCACCAAATGAAAGATTCGCCTATAAAATGAAAAATTCAAATTTATTTACAATTTTCACAGTGTGTAGGTGTAGAGCATGTTTAGAAGAGCGTATTCCGTAAGAATATTTTACTACAATTCTTGTAGATTGAGAAATACAGACAATTGTTTATGTTTATTAAGTGTCCCATTTTTTGAATTTAGAAGAACATTAAGCTTTTTCATCAAAGTTGGATTTAATAGATTTTATAGATTTTATCCAACTCAATGATTCTCCCTCTCTTTCAAATTATATTTATAAAGAAGGAGGCAGATTTGGACGACAGATTATTCGATGAGACAAGCTTATTCCAAAAAGATAGCATTTTACAGTTTATGTCAATATTTAGTGGGAAGCAACCAAATTCGCCATGAATTAAATGGTTTG
This sequence comes from Modiolus philippinarum, assembly GCA_002080025.1. Lineage (NCBI taxonomy): Eukaryota > Metazoa > Mollusca > Bivalvia > Mytilida > Modiolidae > Modiolus > Modiolus philippinarum. The sequence continues at coordinate 9,965 of MJUU01020600.1, forward strand.
GAGTAGTACTTCTCACTTAAAGCATTTTCTTAAGAAATTGGAGATGAACCTGTTTAAGGTTATCGTTTTTTGTCAAAACCAATTAGTTCACAGTACTGGTGCTCGTAACAAAAACATTTTATTCAGAAACTTACAATATCTGGCACTCGATAGATGTCCTTGGTACTGGATTTGCTTCCAATTTCTCTTTCTGGACAACTTTCGGATTATGGATTTCCACAGAATTTGATTTTAATGCTGCTGATGAGAGGTTACTCCTTGAAACATGTGTACAGCATAACGAATTTTACTGGTTTTTTGTCTCGACTGCGACGAATGTCGCGAAGGCGCGACATAGCGACCATAGATTCCGTCGTCGGCGTCGGCGGCGGCGGCGGCGTCGTCGTTAACATTTGGTTAAACCTAATGTTAAACTTTTTTTGAACTTCAATAACTTTCTGAAATCATACTTAATATCAATGAAATTTTGACACAACATTTAGTACAACCTAGTTATTGAATTCCAAGTTTAATTTTGAGAAAAAAATATTCCAATTTTCCGTATTTTGCCATTAGCTGGACTTAAATTTTTTCAATCAATTGTTTTTGTTTGCACCATATCTCAGCACCTACATGCCATAGACTGATGATTATTGATAAGTGGTTAATCTTTAGTAGTAACCAACATCCATGCCAGAATTATGTCACCTTTACCTTTATTTTCCGCATCAATGAATTGGACTAAATTTTCTATTTAGGACCATATATCAACAATGTTTAAACAAAATTTAGAATAAGGACTTCAGTTTTGATTGTAGATTGTTGTGTATAGTGCATTAATGCACAATAAGCTTTCAGAATTTTATCCCGGTTCCAACTTTGCTAATTTCCTGAAAATGTCCAAGACTAACAAATTTTGAAATTTTTGCATACAATAAAATATTTTAGTTATTTCTTTATACAAGACATAAATCTGATAATTAAGAATTAAAAAAATATGGTTCTAATTTTGGTAAATTTCCTGAAACTCTCAAGGACAAACAAGTTTTGGGAATTCTGGTTTGCAACCATGTGTTTTGATGAAGTTTAGTAAAAAACAATATTTTCAATGGTAAGAATTCAAAAATTGTGTATTCCAATTTTGGGGAATTTGATGAAATTGTCTAAGACTAGTTGTTTCTTTGAATTCTACCTATCAACCACATCCTAACATAGGCCAAAATATATAATGACAGCAGAGTGAGCAGGCGAGACACTAGGTTCCGCAGAACCTTTACGAAATATTTTAGCTACTCAAGGGCCTGTGATCGATACACTGACTACCTTGATAGAGTTCGGTTGCTCACAAATAGGCTACTTAAGCAAGGGTATGTTACCCATAACTTCAAGTCATCACTACAGAAGTTTTCTGGTCGACATCTTGATCTTGTTGACCGCTATGGGATATCTGTTTCCCAAATGACAACAGATCTTCCTCTTTGTCACTGAAGTTTGTTTTTCTCTACCGGATTTGTTTTTACTCCCGGATTTTATTCAGAAACTTGCAATATCTGGCACTCGATAGATGTCCTTGGTACTGGATTAGGCTTCCAATTTCTCTTTCTTGACAACTTTCGGATTATGGATTTCCATATAATTTGATTTTGATGCTGCTGATGAGAGGTTACTCCTTGAAACACGTGCACAGCATAACGAATTTTACTGGGTTTTTTTCGCTACTCAAGGGCCTGTGATCGATACACTGACTACCTTGATAGAGTTCGGTTGCTCACAAATTGGCTACTTAAGCAAGGGTATGTTATCCATAACTTAAAGTCAACACTACAGAAGTTTTTTGGTCGACATCGTGATCTTGTGGACCGTTATGGGATATCTGTTTCCAAAATGACAACAGATCTTTCTCTTTGTCACTGAATATAAAAAAGAAGGGAAACGGAGAATGTGTCAAATAGACAACGAAGTTTGTTTTCCTCTACCGGATTTGACTTTACTTCAGGATTTGACATGTTTAACGCCGCGGGTGTCTTATAAGAAGCAGGAGATGCTTACTCTACTGGTGCACCTGATCTCACCCGTGGTTTATATTGGGTCCGTATTGTTCATATTTGTGTGTGTGTGTCTTCATTTTTCTTTTCTGTGGCTTGTGTCTCTCTTTCTTCACAGTATAGGAACCTATGCGCCTAAAATATCTGTCTTACGGTTCAATCTGTAGGCTGTAGAACGGTTTTACAGGTAAACATTGGAACTCTTCAGTTTTTTACATATTGTCTTTGAATTAGGAAACTTTTTTATGTTTGTAAAGTTCGGCCAACGTGTATAAATGATTGATGTATCCGAAGATGATGTTATTTACCTGTTGATTTCAAGTTCAAAGGTGAAATAAACAGTTATAAAACAGAAATAGAGCTATTTCTTTGCTTATGTGTGCGTACCTGTCTTTATATTCATAAAGTTAGTATATTGTATCATTAACTGCATATACAAAGCCAAATAATCATATGTACTTTCTTTTTGTCTTCTTTGTTGTTTCCGATGTTGCCGTTACCATTGTCCTTGGATTATTCGTTTTGTATTGACTTTTCGGTTCTCCCGTACATTTACATTTCCAAACACTGACTTCGACATAGGAGCATTCAGATATTCATTAAATTCGTTATTCGCACTAATATTCAGGTCACAGTTATCTTCCTATACCTCGTTTAGGTTTTTGAAGTATTCATAAAGCTCGGATAACGAAGTATCTACTGATTATCGGCCTTTATCTGAACAACGATGTAAACTATTCCAGAACTTATTAGGTTCTGAACTTGCGGCAACATGCATATCATTCCGAATCTTCTTATATTTTTCAAACTTATAGGTATTCTCTTGTAGTCACGACTACCATTCGCTAGATTGAAGCAATTATTTTCAGTTGTAAAGCGGTTATAAATTTCCCTCGCATCGTGGAATCTTTTGCCAACAAACCAGGGTTTATTAACTGATTCCCGGAACATACGCGTTTCAAAATTGCCAAACGAAAATACCACACAACAAATTTTTTACTGGGTTTACATGTAACTACATGTCGAATTTGTGTCGATTGTACTAAGTTAGTACTGATTGAGGATACTGGATAATCTTTTCACATTGCTTAAGCCACGATTTGCGATCATTATGTTTCCAAAAGCAGTGCAGATTTTTAAAGAGTATATCATCATCTATTTTGAGTTCTAATTGATATTTTCAGGAACATGGTCCAAAAGAAGTATATTTAATTTTTTTGTTCCAAAATGGTTTCATGTAAGTAGTATATGGTATATGGGGACAAACAAACTCACATTTGAGGAGGTGGATCACCGGAAGTGACGTACACGGATATGACATTACCGGAAGTCACGTGACCGGAAGCGGAAGTCTCGTTACCGAATGTATAACATGTTAATGTTGCGCATGCGCAACCGGGAGTAGCCGTATTTGAAGTCCTATACCACCATGGTGACCGGAAAAGACGTTTTGAAAGAGTGCAACACCCCGCAGGGGTTATGTTTGACCTAAGTCCATGACGCATGCGCGACCGGAAGTTGGTGTAGCCCAATATGTAAACCGGAAGTGGGTGTGTATCTACTGTAAGTAGCCATATTAACCGGAAATGACGTGTTGGAACAACACTTGACTCCGCAGGGGTGTTGTATGACCTAACTACAGTGTACATGCGCGACCGGAAGTGGGCGTAGTCCCATATGTAAACCGGAAGTCGGGAATTTTCTTTCATTATTCCCCTTTTTATAGTATTATAGCCCTTTTTCAATGTTGTTCTTTATATTTTCATCCTTATCCCACCCTTTTTATCGTTGTTATACCTTTTCAACCCCTTTTAGTATTGTTCTTTGTACTTCAATCCAATGTTTAACCTAATATCCGGGCGTTGTCATTCAGCAATTGTCATTGTATTTCTGAAAGTGTCTTCTATCAGGTCCGCGTTCATCAAAGGGAGATAATTTTAAGTTGTTTATTTGTGGATGTCTTCTATCGCGTTCGTCGCGGCAATTCAAAGGGTTGTTAAACATATTTTTGGTTGCTAGGTGTCTTCTGTCGCGTCCGCGTTCGTCAAAGGGAAGTAACTCTGGCTTTTATTTTTCCCGCGTTTTGAGGGAACATGTATGGACACGTCTGAACCTGTCGAAACAAGTCGCAACGAAACAAAAAGAAGAAAAAAAACTTGCCAAGAATCGTGTCCTGTTGGTGACGGAGAGTCCAGCCGACGATGTCCTGATCAGAATAGAACAGATAGTGACAGAAGAAGAAAAAGAATTTCTGGACCGTTTGAATCCATGTGAAAAACGCACAGAAGCTTTGCTGGACCTGCTCCAAAAAAAAAGGACCTGCAGCTGTCGATGCCTTTTGCCATGGTCTGATGTTGGCCGGTAGAGAAGACCTTGTTGCCGTTGTGAGGGACGAAGATACAGAAGATATGGAGATATGTTGTCCAGAGCTGTCCTCAATTCATTTGGGAGATGAAATCTACCTGGAAGTCAGCAGCCATGGTGTTACATTGAAGAATGATATACAGACCATCTACTTCCCGGTTGTGAGCTGGATAATGTTGAAATACGTCCTTGATGATCTGGATGACGCAGTTCATTTCTTACAGCATAACAGATATGCGTCGTTCGAGAGACCTCTATGTGGCAACATGTACGTGAAAGCAGAAAGTTCGTCCGTCTGTGTATGTGGAATTCTGGTACAAAGACATGGGAAGCATACAACTAGATTTTGAGCAGTTCGAGAAATTGAAAGACGTAGATAAAATCTTACCCACCTTCCTACCAGAGCTGAATATTCGTGTTCCTTGTGAATTTACCCATCCCTACATGGAAGAGGCACTGTACTGCAGCGAATGTACTCCCAATGGACCAGATTTCGATTAAAGAAGATCAAAACTAATATACAAACGGCTTTTTGCTTTGCGTTTTGTTTTTTATTTACCTTTTTTTCTCAGTGGGTGTCTTCTATCAGGTCGGCGTTCATCGCAGCCATTCCAAAGGTTGGTTGCTAGGTGTCTTCTGTCGCGTCCGCGTTATAGTTTGTCACTTAGTTTAATTTACAAAGGTCACTCTGCATTTCCTGCAATTTGATTGGTCCACATTCAATCCACTTTTTTCTAATTCTTCGATCAATTGATGATGAGCTGTCCAGATCTCTGTTGATTTATCTTTGTATTCAGCACAATAGGTTTGAGTGACCACATATAATATATATAATCGTCCAGCATTGATGACCCCATCTTCAAACATGGCAAGCACGATCCGCTTGTACATCTCTAGACTGTCCATGGCGAATAACATATTTATGTGCTTGTCCTTTTATAATTTTCTGTTTCTTTGGATTACTCTAACCATTGGGAACAAGTTGCCACTCTAAGGAACCAGTCGTCTTCTGTTACCATGGGTAACTATAACCAGTTTAAACCAGTTTGTTAAAAATAAAAAGGCAAAAAACGCCTATAATGGCGGATCAAAGTGATACAGTTGCTAACTAAACAGTAAGAGTTTAAAAAAATTAAAGTTCAAAAAACCAAAAGAAAGCAACAAATGCCTATCATGGCGGATCAAAGTGATACAGTTGCTGCCAATTACAGTTTTAAAAAATTAAAGTTCAAAAACCAAAACAGAACTAAAGTTTGAGGCAACAACACCAAACATGGTGGATCACAATGATACAGTTGCAATCAAGCAACAAACGCCTATAATGGCGGATCAAAATGATGCAGTTGCTAACTAAACAAATAAAAATTAAAGTTTAAAAATTCAGGTTAAAGTTGAAATAAAGAATAAAAGTTAAATATAACAAAACAAAGCAACAAACGCCTATAATGGCGGATCACCATGATACAGTAGCTATAAAGTAACAAACGCCTATAATGGCGGATCCAAGTGATACAGCTGCTAACAAAACAGTTAAAGTTTAAAATTCAGGTTAAGGTTAAAATAAAGAATTACATTTTAAAACAATAAAACAGTTAGAGTAAAGAATTAAAACATAAAATGACTTGCCTATTAGAAGTGTATCTGTTCCCATGGGTAACACTAACCACTGTTAAGGAACTCTAACCATTCTGGATCTCTAACCATTTCTTCTTGCTTCAACTCTAACCATTGACTTCGTCTTCAACCATCTTCTTCTTGTTGGAACTCTAACCCTTTCTTCTTGCTGGAACTCTAACCCTTATATTCTTGCTTCAACTCTAACCATTGTTCTGGAGCTCTAACCATTGCCATCGTTCTGGAACTCTAATCCTTTCTTCAACCATCTTCTTCTTTCACCATGCTTCAACACTAACCATCGACTTCGTCTTCAACCATCTTCTTCATGTTGGAACTCTAACCCTTTCTTCTTTCTGGAACTGTAACAATTATGTTCTTGCTTCAACTCTAACCATTGTTCTGGAGCTCTAACCATTAACCATCGTTTTGGAACTCTAACCCTTTCTTCAACCATCTTCTTCTTTCACCATGCTTCAACACTAACCATTGTTCTGGAGCTCTAACCATCCTCTTCTTGTGTGTCAACTTAAACTCTTTTTATTTCTTAAGTTCGAGATATCACATCTCTTTTAACTCAAGTACAAGTTAAAATTAAGTTAAAAAAACTTAAGTTCGAGACATCAAATCTCTTGTTGAACTCAAGTACAAGTTAAAGTTATAAAATCACCTACCTTTCAGGAACTCTAACCACTGACTTCTTCTTGCCTCAACTCTAACCATTTCTTCTTGCTTCAACTCTAACCCTGTCTTTCACCATTCTTCAACACTAATCATTGACTTCGTCTTCAACCATTTCTTCTTATTGGATCTCTAACCATCTTCTTCTTGCTTATACTGTTACCCATTGTTCATGAACTCTTACCATTATTCTGGAGCTCTCACCATTCTGGAACTTTAACCATCTTCTTCTTGCTTCTACTCTAACCATTCTGGATCTTTAACCATTGGACTGGAGCTCTAACCATCTTCTTCTTTTATATCAACTTAAACTCTTTTATTTCTTAAGTTCGAGATATCACATATCTTGTTGAACTCAAGTTCAAAGTTAAAGTTAAAAAGTTAAAGTTAAGTTAAAGTTAAAAAAACTCAAGTTCGAGATAACACATCTCTTGTTAAACTCAAGTTCAAAGTTAAAGTTAAAAAATTAAAGTAAAGTTAAAGTTAAAAAAAAACTCAAGTTCAAGACATCACATCTCTTGTTGAACTCAAGTTCAAAGTTAAAGTTAAAAAGTTAAAGTTATAAAATTCAAGTTCGAGATATCAAATCTCTTGTTGAACTCAAGTTAAAGTTTAAAGTTAAAATTAAAAAATGACTTACCTTTTGGAAAGTTTTACCATAATCTTCTTTCACCAGTGGTTTGGAACTCTAACCATTTATTCAACCATTGTTCTGGAACCATCTTCTTCTTGCTGGAACTCTAACCATTGTTCAGGAACTTTAACCATGTTCTTCTTGCTTCAACTCTAACCATTCTGGAACTCTAACCATTAACCATCTTCTTGTATAACAACTTAACTCTTTTTAAAAAAGCCACTCTGCATTTATCCGGGCTTGTGACCGGCTATCCCGAAGGATAGGCTGCATTAGCTTTTTTTTATTTTATTTTATTTATTTTTTTTTTTTTTTATTTTTTTTTTTCAAATTTTGTTTTCAGGAAACAGCCGACTTTTGCACAAAGTGGGCTGTGAATGCATTGAATGGTAAGTCTCCAAACGTTTAAATACATCAGTATGGAAACCTACCTTCCAAAGTTTAAATCTCCAGCGGTGCTGTAGACACTCCATCAGCCAACACTTTTCTCTTCGGGTAGAAGTAGGAGAAGCCACTCTTTTCTTGTAGGTAGGTGAAGACTTGGTTATCCACTGTTCTGAAGCCTCTATGGTACCAGTTCCGGCACTCTTCGTAAGTAGAACATCCATATACTTTTCCTTGGTCGCCTGGTTCGTCTTTCTATTGATGCCCTTGCAACTGAATTATCATCCCTTCCGAAGCAGTAGTATATCTTGCTGCACAAGGCGATGATACCATCCCCACTGTACTCTTCCATGATCAAGCCTGAAGTCCTCTTGTCGTATGCTGCATGCTCTGGAGTGTCCTGTTTAGGAAACCAGTTGGTCTTCTCCTTTTCGTACCACTGTCTCATCTCTGGTTTGATTACCTCATCCAACGTGTCTGCAGATAGAGCCATGTATGCACTATCGGTGTCCATGGAACAATACTGAAAGTCCCTTCTGTCCACAAATACATCCAGGATGTCGTAATAAAATTCCAACATTCTCAGCTTCCCGTACTGGTACACAAAGAATCCAATCTGCAGCGGAAGGTCCAGATGGATGGCCTTCTTGCTCATCTCCAACTCGAACGTTGTCTCGTCCAGCTGATTACATCTCCGGAAGGATGGGTCCACCAGATGTCGACTCACTTGCGTGTCCTGGCAAAACAGCACATCAGTATGGCGCTCTTTGTTGGTCACCGTCTTCCCATAGGATGAGTTGCCTTCCAATTTCTTAGTCTCAGCTACGATCTTCTGGTTGGGATCTGCATCTCCGGCTCTTCTGGCGCCACTGACTTGGTCACCAAACTTCTGGAATCATCTGGCTGGGGTAAACTCCATCACTTGATGAATATTCGTCACCTACAATCCATGTTCCACATACCATTTCACCAACGGCGTGATTATCAGGATCTACCAATCAAACTCTTCCTCTTTTGGTTCATAATCCCTCTCTCCTCAGCATAAGTCCGCATGTGGTCATCAATATCGTCCCTGGACACTTCCGTATTCTTGAAGATGGGAGGCATCTCTGCAAACTTCGCCTTCAGGTCGTCGGGAACTTCCAAGTCGACTTCCACAGCACCAAAGATCCGGCCATCCATCACTGCTTCATACACGGACTGCTCTGACATCTTGAACTTTCCATTACACAGTCTCTGTCCGTTCTTCACAAAGTCTGCCACAGCTGAATCGTCCTTTTTTTCTTCATCTTCTCCCATTTACATTCCCATATCTGTGGAACACCATAACCATTGTCCTCCAAGTACTGAATCTTCTGCTGGGTTCGCTGGTACCGTTGTTCCTTCGTCTGGCTTTATTCGTCTGTTTCCCCTGGTTCAGGCAATCTTTTCATCCCAATCAGCTTCTCTTTGTCGTTGCCCTGGTTTCTGATGTGGTAACCAGTCTGCTGAGCTGTTCATTCCAACCAGTCGATGGCCATCCAATCGTATCTTCTGGAGGTCTCTCCGGAATCCGGTCTCGCTCTTCCGACGAACAAAGTGTGCAGTTGGCATCTCTTTCATGACACACGACAGGTAGAAGGCGTTGGCATCGTATCCAATGATCTTCTTGCAGGTCTTGGGCTCCTCGTACTCTGTCGGTCTAATGGTGGTGACATCTCTCTCGTGGTATCTGTGGAACACGATGCTGGGTCCTCCCACGATGGTGCTCTTGAACAGCTTGTAAAAGTCTTTGTTCCTTTCGTCTGGAAAGGTAAAGTAGCTCTCCAAGTCCTGGAACATATACTTCAACTTCAGCCCTGGTACGCTGATTCCATCCTTGAAGATATCCACGTTCTGGGTGTGGTAGTACTGGTACATCGGCTCGATGGCTTCCAACATAGACTCTACGTCTTTGTTGTTGTACCAAACCAAGAACTCCCTCATGCTGGTCATCTGCTGGTCTTCCCACACTCTCTGGCACAGCTGGTAGTCTTCATCTGTAATGTTACTGTTCTTCAACCTGTTCAAGAAGGCATCGTGGGCTGGCAGCTGGTTCACCTCCAGTTTCTCCAATCATAAGGGAAAAATCCCTTCATATGCCTTCAGGAACTGACTGTAGCTAAATCCAGGAGCCAGGTAGTTGGTGATATCCAGGAATTTCAGCACTTCAGTCTTCACACACATAAAGTTGTTACTTCTCTTCACCAGGTAGACGATCTTCTGACTCTTCACCAGTTCTGCAAAAAAGTCTATCTTCATGGCATTCACATTAAATTCGCCCGAGTTAAATCCACCCACTGGCAGCTCTTTCAGGTGGCGCTCCAACTTCTGCTGTATCTTGTACAGGTAGTGTTTCTTCTCTCTCTGTTCTCTTTCTTCATCACTCAGCCCATCCAAATCGCTGTCAAGTCTTTCCTAGATCTCCTGGAACACATCTTCGTACTTCTCAATCAATCTTCTGTAGGCATAATCGCTGATCTCTGTCAGGTAGCTCAAACAGGACTCCGCCGTCTTTCTTGAATCACCCTCCGACACAAAACACACTGGTACCGTGTACCAAGGCACGTTGGAACACACCGACACACTCAGCAGGTCATGCCGATTGGTCCATTCCAGTTTCTCTGAAGGCCTTCTAGCTGTAGGCTGCAACATCACCTCGATGTCATAGGTGGCTCTGTAAGGATAATACCGGTCCTCCGCTGCTACGTAGATGGACTCGTCTTCAAACAGGATTGGTATGGTAGACACCTCCAGGAAACTTGTAGATCACATCTCAAGTGCAGGTCTTCTCAAGACGATGTAGTTCCCGTGTAGATTTCCATAATCTGTCACACTTGGAACACAGGTAGCTGTGGCTGTACTTCTCCATATCTATGATGTAGCTGAGCTGAAATGCTGCTGGTACAGGTTCAGGTTCATCGTGCTGTCGTAGCTGTAGGGTGATCGTCGTGCCAATCTAGCTGCCACATCTCCATCGTCTGTCTGCTGGAGGTCGTACACAAACACACTGATCTGGAACAATTGCTCCAACACCACCAAGTCGTCCAAACACTCACCCTGGAACTCTGCAGCAGCCATCTGTCTGTTCTGGAGGTACTCTCTTTAGTACGTCTTGGCTGGGGTCTCGACATCCTTCACTGCAGCTCCTCTGTGTACAGCCAAACATCTGAAAAAGCACAGATCATCCTCGTATGGTCCGTTGGATCCAGCAACTAAGGCTGCAACTCCTCTGTTCAGGTACGGGTAATCAGGCAAAACCCCTCTGGCACCAATAGAATGCTGGATCAGCTTATTGACATAGAATGTCACATTCGTCAGAAGGTGGACTACCCATTTGGTATCTGGTCTCTGTTGCCGCACACACTCCAGGACATCGTGTCTGCTCAACTCCTCGATGAACATCTTTAAATCTTCGGCTGTTCTGATGAGATGTGGCGTCTCTAAAAACCTGGCGTTGTTCTGGCTAGGATGGTAGTAGCGCAGCTCTCCAGTCTCTACGCGTCTCAGGATAAAACCAAAAGACAGGTTCATCTCACAGCTGTGGTCTGCTGACTGGCTAGGTACCGCACCATCTCGTCAAATGTTGAGTTCGACAACTGGTTCAGTGTGAAGTTGTACTGGTCCAGGACACGGTTACCGGCCGCGGTCGCCTCCTCTGTCCGGGTGGACCTCCAATGCCTCAGGTACAGGGTCCTTGTCTCTGGATCTACAGGCAACTCCACTGGTTCGGCAGGACTATCCATCGGTGGAGGTGACTCTGTTCTGGTCTGCCTCACCACAGGTCCAAGCACCTGGTCTTCATCGGTGGTCGCTCCTTGGCATCCGGTCTCTCATGCTGGACACGGTGACGTGCCAGGTTGGACTGGTCATTGAAGTATTGGCCACATACTTCACACCTCAGGTCGTATCTGTGGGCCGCTTCATGTCTTCTTCTGTTATCAGCTCTGGTGAACACCTTGTCACAGACACTGCAGCTGTAGGTCTGCTCCGACTTCTGCCCTTCTTGCTGGTGGATCTTTTGATGCCTATCTCGGGCATCCTTTCTGGCAAAGTCTTTCCCACACTCATCACAGGTATACGCCTCTTGGTCCGCTAGGTGGCTCTTCATTTGACGTAACAGGTTCCTCTTCTCAGTAAACTGCTTTGCAAACGTCTCGCAGGAGAACATGGAGACTGTTCCTTCCAATAGGCAGAACGGTACTGAGCTCTAGTACACTGTATATATACTTTGGACGTGGACGTGATAGAAGACACCGGGTCCGCACTTCCGGTTTCCAGTTGTTCTGCGCAGGTAGATTGAGCATGTACAAAATTCCTGATTGGTCAATTCAGGGGTTGTCTTCTCTCACGTCCGCACTTCAAGTCCAAGATGGTGGACAAATGGCTGGAACATCTTAAAACGGATGAAATACATGGGAATGTCTCAAACATATAAAGTATAGACACAAAGGTAAAAAAAGGGGGGGGGGAAATGGGAGGGAAATTGCCATGGCAACAGAAAAAGGGAGATAATTTGGCGTTAAATCTAAAACTAGCAAGCAACACAATAAAAACGAGCGGGAAAGGGTAAATAACTCTAAAAATTAGATGAAAAGGGGAGATAATCATGAAATTAGGTAGGAAATTAGGTATTGAAAAGGCGATATCAGACGTCACTATAGAAATATGGCGGGAGGGGGAAATAACTCAAAGAATTGGATAAAAAGGGGATATAAGAATGGAATAAGGTAGAAAACAATAATAAAAGGCAATAGCAGACGACAGTATAGAAATTAGGCGGGAAAGGGGAAATAACTCTGAGAATTGGATGAAAAAGGGAGATAATTATGTTAAATAATAGAAAATAATAATTAAGAAAGGCAATAGCAGACTACAGTATAGAAACTGGGCGGGAAAAGGGAAATAACTCTAAGAATTGGATGAAAAAGGGAGATATTTATGTAAAATAAAAAAAATGATAATTAAAAAGGAATTGCAGACGACACTATAGAATTAAGCGGGAAAGGGGAACTACTTTAAGAATTGGATGAGAAGGGGAGATTATTATGAAATAGAGTAGTAAATGATAATGAATTGACAATAGCAGACGGGAGTATCAAAAAAGAGTGGGAAAAGGGAAATACCTCTAAGACTTGGATGAACAGGAAAGATAATAAGAAAATAATGTAGAACATAATAAAACAATATTTAAAAAAAGCTTAGACAAATAAACATTGGATTGAAATACAAAGAACAATACTAAAAAGGGGTATAATACTATAAAAAGGGGAATAATGAAAGAAAATACCAGACTTTCGGTTTATATTTGGGGCTACGCCCACCTCCGGTCGCGCATGTTCACCCCAATACTTTTCCACAATACCCCTGCAGGGTCACGTGTTGTTCCAACACGTCATTTCCGGTCTAGTAGATACATAGCTACTTAAGGTTGCGCATGCGCAATGTTAACACTTCTTGTTCCCGTCACGTGACTTCCGCTTCCGATCACGTAATTTCCGGTCTACGTGACTTCCGTTGACGTCACTTCCGGCTCCACCTTCCTCTAACTCATCAAATACGACCTGAAAACCTCTTATTACTCATGAAATTCACTCGTTTGCGATTCTAATTCTCTACTCACGCACTCCAGATCCGAGATTCTGTTATACAAATGTTTCATGTCATTATTATATTCTATATTTTTACTATTTTGAATTTGTACAACTTGTTTGAGCTCTAAAATATCCTTGTCCAAAAAGCTAAAATCAGCTGATAAAATTATTATTGTTAGTCTTATGTATTGTGTGCACCAGCATTAAGGGACAATATATAATGAACTGTAGTAATTGTCTCTGTCAAATCACATCAGAACGTTTGGAAGAAAAATATTATAAGGTATTATTGGTATGTCCCCGAAAGATTATCAGTTCTAATTCCCGTAAGGTAAAATGTATCAGGCTGTATGATAATTATATCGGGAATAATACATGGCAAAATCCGTATCGCATGCGTTATCAGCCCGTGTTACCAATATCAGCCAGACGGTATGACGTCATACTGTGAATACGGAATGAAGGTCATGCACTGTGTCACATATTCAAAACGTCTGTATTTATTACTAAACATTTGTTCAAACAATTTAATATTCAGCGCGATAATTCTAGGACCAGAATGGAAATGAAAATCGTTTTCTTTTGCAAGAACGGACATTGTCGGAACAGACTCTGGTAAAACTGACATGATCAGAACAGACTTGGGTAGAATGGACATGATCAGAAGCGACTTAGATAACAGTCGTGCCTGGAACATACATAACAAGCCGGCCTTGCTTCTAAGATCCAGGCCTGGGGTCAATTATATCAAAATATAAAGCATTACATTACAATTACATAGAGTCATTTTCACATCATATACAAGTTGTCGAACTGCGCATATGCAGAAAATAAATTAATAGTAACTTCGGTATTTTATAATTTTTTACAACTGGGTCGATGCCTCTGCTGTTGGACTGTAAGTCCACGAGGGTATTCACCAACCCAGTAGTCAGTATTCCGGTGCTGATCCGAAAACTGATTGTATTGAAACTTGCAATATCTAAATTTTGCAAAATTTTGTTTAAAACTAAAGAGTATCTCCCTCATAAATAGTTCTGTCCAAGCTTAATTTTGGCTTTTCTAATTAGATCCTTTTGGTTATTAGTTCTCTATCAGCTTCAACATGTTTTTTTATATGTTGGTTGATGGACTACCAAATCTTTTGGTTTGATCTGCACTGATGAGACATAAGTTGTCGATATGATCTTATGCAGAAAAATAATTTTTATAAATTTTTATTACCATTACTATTACACTAATTTTGGAAAATAATTCATTACATTACACATTACTTGAGGATGCCTTGCATTACATTGCACATTGCTTGAGGATGCATTGCATTACATTACACATTACTTGAGGATGCATTGCATTACATTACACATTACTTGAGTATGCATTGCATTACATTACACATTACTTGAGGATGCATTGCATTGCATTACACATTACTTGAGGATGCATTGCATTGCATTACACATTACTTGAGGATGCATTGCATTACACATTACTTGAGGATGCATTGCATTGCATTACACATTACTTGAGGATGCATTGCATTGCATTACACATTACTTGAGGATGCATTACACATTACTTGAGGATGCATTGCATTACATTACACATTACTTGATGGTGCATTGCATTACATTACACATTACTTTAGGATGAATTGCATTACTTTACACATTTTTTGAGGATGCATTGCATTACATTACACATTACTTGAGGATGCATTGCATTACATTAAACATTACTTGAGGATGCATTGCATTACATTACACATTACTTGAGGATGCATTGCATTACATTACACATTACTTGAGGATGCATTGCATTACATTGCACATTACTTGTGGATGCATTGCATTACATTACACATTGCATAAAGAATTCAAAATGTCAAAAAGGCCAGTATTTTACAAATATCTATGAATTAGACAGACATTAATATTTGTAAGAAAATTGATCAAAATTCTAATTTAAGTGCCATTTTAATTATCTCGAAGCCATGAAATGGCTGGAAAGATGTTATAATCACGTAAGGCTTCAAGCCTTTTAACAGCTCTAAAAGATGATCTTCGTGCTTCCGATAAAATATAGTGCGCAAGTTTCTTTCCAAATCGCATACATTGTGTTTTTAAGTTATATTTCTCCATTTTCTTGAGTTGAATACGGTGTTGTTTTATTAAATTGAAAACAATATACATGTTTTGTGATTTTTATATTCATCGGGGATCATAGTTTAACACGAGAACACTATATCTCCTCTGAAATAAGATTAAATTGGTAATTGTTCTCTATCAAACTTTACACATATTTCGGTACGTGGATTTTGAAATGTTTTGACTTCATTGCACGTAAAAGACATAAGGTGTCGGAATGCCCATATGCAGGAATTGAATTTACAGTAACTTCCGTATTTGTTTTTATTGCCACTGGACCGATGCCTCTACTGGTGGACTGTTATTCTTTGAGGGTATTCATAAACCCAGTAGTCGGTACTTCGGTGCTGGACCGAAAACCGAATTTATTTGGAAACTTGTAATATCTAAATAATAGAAAATTTTGTTTAAAACTAAGGAATATCTCCCTCTTGCATAGCTCTGTTCTTAGCTGATTTTGCTTCCTAATTAGATTAAATTGATTATTTGTTCTCTATCAGATTTTACACATAGTTCGGCACATGGACTTCCAAATATTTTGACTTGATCTGTGCTGAAGAGACATGAGTTGTCGAAATGCGCATATGCAGAAATTAAATTTACAGTAACTTCCGTATTTTCTGTTTATTACCACTGGGCCGATGCATCTGCTGGTTGACTGTTTTCATCAACCCAGTAGCACGTAATTCGGTGCTCACCCGAAACAGAATTTATTTGGAAATTGGCAATATCTAAATTTAAAAATTTTAACTAAAATTAAATCAGCATCATTCATGTTTCCAGCCTACAAAATATTTTTGAAAAATCATATTTTATTAAAGGGGGATAGTTCTAAAGAAATAGTAAAGTAAAAATAACATTTTCATGATTTCGTTAAGAATATAATCGGTGACCCCTATTTTTTTAATTGATATTTCTAGAGAGATTTCTTTAACATGCTTTGCACTACATTTTTACCAAATCTACCGTTTTATTTATGTAAAAATTTCTAAAAAAAAAAAATTTTCTCCTTGCAAAGACTACACCAAAAACGTCAAATTTTTTTCCATTTTCCAGAAAGCGTGCCGAAAAAAACAGATTGGTGAACTATTCATATTTAACTAAAATTTTGATGTGAATGAAATACACTTTCAGTCAGAGGAAAATATGAAAAATCTATCGTTTTTTTTAGTCCACCGAATTACATTAATAATACTTTGATGATCATTGTTTGACTGTGAAAGACCTTTCTATGCCATTTGCTTATGTTTTGCTACCGGACACATCCGAAATGGAAGGGGGAAGTTTGGTGCGCCAAAAAAAAACCGGTTTAACCCACAATTTCTTTTTGCATGCCTGTACCAAGTCAGAAAAATGCGCCAGTTAAAAAGAGTTAATGTGGCATCAATATATCTTTACAGAAAATCATATATTGAATCAAATTCGTTTCAGATCGGTGCCCAGAAGAAGAAGGGTACGTGTTCAGTAACAGATTCAACAGCTGTTACAAGCTTCATCAGTTGAATTCGTCACTACATATAACAGACTACAATAATGTATGTGTAACTGGGGGAGGTGAACTACTGAAAATTGATTCTGAGGAAAAACAACAACATATAAGTTCTTTTTTAGGTAAGCATTTATCTATTTGGGATGACTGATCTAAATGCACGGTCTTTGAAATACATTTAGCTTTGGTAACAAGTGTAAACGTATACGTTAAATAGGGAATAATACATGGCAAAATCCGTATCACATGCGGTATCATCCCGAGTTACCAATATCAGCCCGAGGGCCTTTGGCCCGAGGGATGATATTGGTCGAGGGATGATACGGCATGTGATACGGACTTTGCCATGTATTATACAGTTTATCATATGTTTAAACAGAGGACTACTTAATCCCAACAATACTGTCAAAAATTGGCAAGAGAAAATGCAAGTATGAAGAAAATTTCAAAATGGACGGAAAGGACTGGAGTTGGTTGGAATAAAATCTACCATGTAAAGGAAAAAGGTTTGCTTGATTTTTTTAACTAATCCTCACAAAAAAATCATCCACAAACAAATTTTTGTTACTCTCCGCAAAACTTTTTACCC
>MJUU01020601.1:0-32422 GCA_002080025.1 Modiolus philippinarum
ATTTGGCCTTTTCATTTTGACTTCATAATAGATTGACATACACTTTCCCGCGAATTATCTCCCTTTCCCCGTAAATATTGTCATTTTCGTAAATTATATAAAATATCTCTCTAAATCAAACGGTGGCATATAGATTTTTTAAGCTCAGGATATAGCTGAAGTGTATACCTTTTAAATGCCAAAAAGTTAAAAAAAATTATCTGATATTTATTTTATATGAAAGCTTAACAATAAGCATGGTTTCACAGTTCCCTATATATTCTTTGTAAATATCGCTGAAAAATACTGAAATTTGCCTGAATTTCAAAACCTGATAACGGGAAAAGATGATCGGTGACATTTCATTTTTATTTTATTTTTTTACAAATGGACTAAGACCTACAAAATATCTTAAAGTAAAAAATTCTGATATTTTTATTAGGATCGAACTACCTTAATATAAGGTGCTAATAAGCTAAAGGAATACTATATTTTTTTATGAAAATATCAAACGCAGCTGAGGATATACAGGTGTGAGCTGGTTCTATTTATTGATGCAAAAATTTTGTTTGGCAGTTTAATTAAGTTATATTTGAAACAAACAAACAATCAAACATGAAAATAAATTTAATAATAACAATTGAAATTTTTGTAATTAAACTGCTTACTTTGATGTGTTACATAGATAAGATTTCCTAACATAAGGAAAACTCGTTGCTAGGTATCGGCGCAGTTGATTTTGAAATATGCAAGGTGTATATAATGGATTATTTGATGATTTAGAGCATATGTTTGTTCATAAAGCGAAAGAAGAGCGCAATATTCAGAGTTACAAACACACGAAGGATTTTGAGCATATAAAATTCAAAACTTTGTGTAAAAAACAAATGAAAAGTGATTATGTTCTGATTCAAACAAATAAATAATTCCATTTGTATTGTGCTTTGAATTATCTGAATTTTGACTTTGAGACGCTATCAACTTCCAATGGCAATTTCTTCCTTCGAATTCCTAACCAACTGAAGTGCCTGTCATGAAATGTCGGCATTTTAAATTTTGATGTTGAGTGAAAGGATATTGAGTAAATGCACATGAGACAAAGTCTCTACAAATACATGGTAAAAAACAAGCAAAGGAACAACGCTTTTATTGTTGTTCTTCATCTTGAAGTCACCACGAGGCCTTCAACAATGAGCTTTGCTCATACCTCACAGTAAGTTCAAGACGGCCCCTAGCACCGGTTTGAGCGGAATTCTTTGCTAATTGTCTAGCAACGCTACATCCATGTCTTCATTGGTCATGGTTGCGGGATTGTCAACAAACATTTATTGAACTGGCAAAGTGTTCTTACAATCACTGTCATCCTTTGCCCGACAAAAGCCCTAGTGTCTTAAGCTACTGGACGACTATAACATATAGACAAACACAGGGCACTCATCAAGTAGAATGTAAGAAAACTTGGCGTTATAAAATTATGAGATGTGGGCACTTTAAATAGGTGGTCAGAATTACATTTCGAAATTACAAAATAAATGCTAAAATTTGAAAGTATGGATAATATATCCATATGAGAAATTCTCTCACGCACAAGTACACTATAACTGAAATAAATAGAGAGCATACATCTCTCGCACGGGGAATCTTTTTACGGACTCCACACTGCAGGAGAGACAAACTCCAGTGGTAAATGGTGAGTGAAAGGATAGGGAGTAAATGCACATTAGACAAAGTCTCTACAAATACATGGTAAAAAACAAGTAAAGGAACAATGCTTTTATTGTTGTTCTCCATCTTAAAGTCACCATGAGGCCTTCAACATTGAGCTTTGCTCATACCTCATAGTAAGTGCAAGACTGCCCCTAGCACCTGTTTGAACGTAATTCTCTGCTAATTGTCGAGCAACGCTACATCCATGTCTTCATTGCTCATGGATGCGGGATTGTCAGCAAACATTAATTAGACTGGCAAAGTGTTCTCACAATCACTGTCATCCTTTGCCCTACAAAAGCACTAGTGTCTTAAGCTAGTGGACGACTACAACATATAGACAAACACGGGGCACTCATCAAGTCGAATGTAAGAAAACTTGGCGTTATAAAATTATGAGATGTGGGCACTTTCAACAGGTGGTGAGAATTACATTTTGAAATTACAAAATAAATGCTAAAATTTGAAAGTATGAAAAGTATATCAATATGAGAAATTCTCTCACGTACAAGTACACCATAACTGAAATATATAGAGAGCATACATCTCTCTCACGGGGAATCCTTTTACGGACTCCACAATGAATTTTTCAAATCGTTAACATTCCGACGGACAGTTCTTTTTTTATCATAAAAGCTGAATGAAAGTTATGTTCATTCATAAAATCGCACTGTATAAAATCGTACAATTTACTTTCAATGATACATTCTTTTATCAAAACGCTCATACTATCTATTTGTATAGTTATTAACAATTTCAAAATGGATTATTTTTTCTGTCATAGAATATTAGTATTCTACTTTTGAATAGAATTTATATACACGACACAAACAAATAATGGCTTAAAGAAGCCTTTATCGATAACCTGGCACTAATGCTTCATCTATCGCAAGTGATGGATATGCATATACAAATGCGTTAGGTACCAGTGTTAGACAATTTCCAACCAACTATTATAATTTCCTATAGGATTCGATGTTTACATTAAGCTTTACTTATAGGAAAAATTCATTTCACTTGCCAGGTTTTCTTCCATCAACTCGATGAGTGCCCTCTGATCGTTTATATGCTGTATTGTCTATTGGTCCCTTTTTGGGGGCAAGGGATGACAGTTTGTAAGAATTTTGCCCGATATACTATGCTTGTTGACGACCCTGCATCTATGACAAGAGGGAATACATGGACGTTATGCAACTTTTAGGTAGTGAATTCGCCCAACCAGTGCTAGGGCCATTTTGAACTTACTTTAAGGTAGGAGTATTTGCTCTTTGTTGAAGACCTCGTGCTGACTTTATGATGAAGAACAACAATGAAATCGTTGTTCTATTTGATAAATCTTACCATGTATTTATAGGTATTTTGTCCTATGTACATTTACTCCATATCCCTTTATTTGTTGAGTTATAATTTACATATTATTGAGACTTTCGGTTCTTAAATGTGTCCTTAATCAATTGTCACCGTTGGTGGAAGACGCACACCTTTATTAAGGGTTACCGGTATTTTCACCAATGTTACACAAAGTATATAAAGTAAGTGAGAACCGAACCGTCAATCCAAAACGAACAATCCAAGGGCAATGGCAACATCAGAAACAAAAAAGAAAAGAAAAAAAAAAGAGATATAATTTTAGAATTAATTCACATTTTACATTTAACATCTCTTCACATTACTCTCCCAACCCACGATAGAAGAATTTCAACATCCATCATGTCCCACCTGTCCATATACTCACAATACTCACAAGCCAACAAAATTCCCACGGAGTTAGGAAGAAAGCACTCCAAATGTCATAGGTACTAACATCGTTCCATTTTGGCTCTTTGTCTCTCTAAGAAATTTCTGGAAGGAGGAAGAAAAATCTTGTAGTCTCAGCCTTTCAGAGATAGAAAAACGTGTTGTAAATTTTTAAAGTTTTAGTTTAGAATGCTTTAGCAATGTAACATCAAGCGATGTTTTAAGAAAATCAACAACAAGAATTAAATTTTCAATGCATTGCTTAAAATTAAGTACACAGGGTTTCTTTTGGCTTCAGTAGACAAACATTTCGGCGAATACTGTCTTTTAAGTGACGAAAAAAAAATCTTGGCGAAACTTAGGAACAAGTCACTAAAATAATCGATCTGATTTAAGCGCATTGAATTTTAATTGTTTCCATATGAGTATTTCATACGACTGCTTCTCTCTATTAATCTTGGATAAGCAAGACAGAGTAAGACAGGTTGGAAACAACTCCAGTTCTGCACTGGTTTGACAAAGACAAAGATCTGTACCACATATGAATGTTCTATATCCTACAATTATAAAAGGAATTTTTTATTTTCCTAGCTAAATAATTAATAAGTTCAAGATATGAGGGAAGTGTTAAACTAATCAAAGCGGTTGTAA
This sequence comes from Modiolus philippinarum, assembly GCA_002080025.1. Lineage (NCBI taxonomy): Eukaryota > Metazoa > Mollusca > Bivalvia > Mytilida > Modiolidae > Modiolus > Modiolus philippinarum. The sequence continues at coordinate 4,075 of MJUU01020601.1, forward strand.
AAACACTCTGCCAGTTAATTTTATGCTTGTTTACGATATCGCATCCAGGGGTTTAAAAAACAAGGATGAAGCATATGCTCGACATATAGCAATGAATTCCATCCAAACAAGTTCTAGGGACCGTCTTGAACTTACTTAATTTAAGGTATGAGCACAACTCATTGTTGAAGGCCTCACGGTGACTTCAAAATGAAAAACAACAATAAAAGCGTTGCTCTATTGCTTGCTTTTATAATGTATTTGTAGAGACTTTGTCTCATCGGCTCATGTGCATTTACTCCATATCATTCATTATTTATTTAGTACCCTTTCATTTGCAATTGTTCGTTTTTGATTTATTACTCTTTGTTCATTTTTCTGATTCACCATTGAAAAAGTGGAATCTCTCCGAAGACTGAGTATTTTTTGTTTGCTTTTCAAAAAATAATAAATGTTTTAAAATGCTCTATGATTTGATACTGAATTTGGAAATATTTAAAATTGTAATTAGTACCATATGACATTTTGATATTTTACCTACATTTTCTGGTGCGAAAAAAACACCAATTTTGGTACAATAAAAATTGTATCTTATATAGCATCATGCTTGTGAGCCTTATCATTATGAGCTACAATTATCATCAATTTGTCGTTCGGTAAGAAATTATTTTCTCCAATGTGTGCACTATAACAATTTAGAAAATTGTAAAAATTGATATTTCTATTTTTTTGTGCCGAACGTCAGTTAATATATGTACAGGGAGATAGAAGTTTTTTTTTAAATCCGAAATCTGAAATAACAAATCCTTTCATAGTTTTAACAATGGATTTGATGAGATAAACAAAGGCATGAATTATGGATAAATTACAAAAATACAAGTTTAATATGGAATTTACAGAGTCGTGTCTATAATTTGATACTGTGTCATATGATATCATTGACTTACGGTTTAATTCAAGTAAATTGTCACGAAAAGTTGTTACATAAATAATAAAAATGAATAAAATTTAGCACGAAATAAGACTTAAACACATATGTACTAGCTATTATTGCCTTTAATAATAAAAATAACAAAATAACGAAGTTACTGTTAATTCATTTTCTGAATATGAGCATTTCGACAACTTATGTCGCATCAGTGTAGATCAAACCGATTCATTTGGAAGGCCATTAACCCAATAATGTGTAAAATCTGAACAAATAACAAAAACGATCTAAATAGAAGGCTAAAATTTATCTAAGGACAGAGTTATGCACGAGGGAGATACTCCTAAGTTTTAAACAAAATTTTGTAAAATTTAGAATTTGTCAATAAATTCAGTGTATTATGCAAAATGTGAAATGACAAAGAAAAAAAATGAATCGTTTATTTAATGATTAATCCTTCTTAAAAGTGGGAAATTTAAACAAAAAATCGCGCTGGTTGAAGGCCATTTTACCAAAAAATAAAAGTATTAATTTTCAAAAATGAATCGTTGATAACTCAATTTCCTGTAGATAAGATAGCTGAACTGAAATAAATTTATTTCTGTAATTTCATGTATAGGAAATAAACCTTACAAAGATGCATTTAAATAATTTGTATAGGGATTATAAAAATTGAAAAATAGATAAAATGAAAAAAGCAAAAATGAATAAATAAATGATAAATGAATAAAAAGATTCAATTCTTAATTCAATTGTTAAGAGTGATATTGTAATATTTTCATCTTTTTGCTTTTTTGTCTTATAAGAAGCAGGAGATGCTTACTCTATCGGTACACCTGATCTCACCAATGGTTTTTATTGGGTCCGTGTTGTTCATCTGTATGTGTGTCTTCGTTTTTCCGTTTTGTCCAATACTCAAGTGGTGTCCTTGTTTCATAGCGTTTCCGATGTTGCCTTTGTCCATGGATTGATCGTTCTTTGATTGACGGTTCGGTTCTCACTTACTTTTTTGCCATAATAATAATTATGCTACAATTGTTTGTAATATGCAATAATAAAAAACAGGATAGAGACGTGATAGAGAAAGGGGAGGTTTGGGTACCCATAAACCGGTTTAACCCTACCACTGGCTTTTGCTAGTGCCGGTACCAAGTCTGGCTATCCCGAGTTCCTATCGTAATTTATGTTTGCCTCTTGTTTTCATTGGTGTTATTCTGGTGCAGTTTGCTTGTAAATTGTGGCATGTGATTGTAGTTCCTGGCCATTGTAGGTGTTTGCTGTTATCCTGTTTTCGTAAGGATAATAGTAAACACTTACAATGACAGGGAACTACAATCACATGCCACAATTTACAAGCGGACTGCACAAAAAAAAGAAATATATGAAGACAACAAACAAACGTAAATAATGATAGGAAATCGTGATAGCCAGACTTGGTACCGGCACTAGCAAAAGCCATTTGTAGTGTTAAACCGGTTTATGGGTAGCCAAACCTCCCCTTTCTCTATCCCGTTTACCTATAGTATAATAAACATGCGAATAAAGCCCAATACAGGTAGACTACTAACTCGATGACCACTACCTTGGAAATGAAAAGCATATGACAAAACGTAATTTAGAAAGATAGATCAAAGAGTGCTCGCCGCTTAACTACCAGCTAGCTCATGGAACCTAGTCTGCTGGTAAAACACTGTCAAACTACGAAAGAAAAATCAAACTCAAACTTCCCGAAAGGTTTGGCAAAGAGTCGTCATGTATTTCAGTAGACATTGGCACTATCATTGACAGGCTAGGCAATATGTAAAGTCTTCGGGTCACCGGAATCCAATGCCAATTCAAAGGATTTGTTCAGAATATCTCATCGATATCCACTATTACGTAAAGAATGTAAGTTATGTCCCAGTTTCCTGAAATTTTTAACAACATTTCCATAAAATCGAGGATGAGAAATGCCCTTTGTAATTAGCTGTTTGCGAGTCACGGCATATCTAATTATCAAATGATCATATCTTCTGTAAAATTTCTTAAAAGTATTTAATGATTTATGAAATCTGTAACCTTGTTGTAAAAGTTTGGATGTTAGAGTAAGGTTACGCCCATTAAAATCATCAAGGGTAGAACAAACGCGAGTGAATTGTGTAAGTTGAGATATATACACCCCGTAGGATGGAGCTAGGAAAACGTCCCCGTCAATAAAGGGGAAATTAGTAATAGTAAAATAAAAATCATCCCTTTTATCATATATTTTAGTTTTTATTTTACCAGAGTCAATGATAATACTTAGATCCAGAAATGGACAGTATTTAGAATCGTTGATTGCTTCATCAAGTTTCAGATGTTGTGGGTAAATGATGTCGATATAAGCTAAAAACTGGGGATTGTCAATTAATAGCGTCAATGCACCTGCTACTATCATTGAAAATAGAAATAAGTTTATCACTGTTTGGTGCATTTTCGTTTTGTAGTTTTTTCTTGAGGTCCCGTACGTATATCATCACATGTCCAGGAATAAAAATTGTTGTAAGTAATATTGGAAAAGAATCCCTGCTTTTTGTTACATCAAATAAACTGAAGACCCGAAAATTTAAAGGACCATTTTAAGTTGACCATATTTGGATTTAATCAAATTATGTGGAAGGGTTGTATAAAGTGTAGAAAAATCATAACTGTCAATAGATGAAACTAATCTTTCAATAGATTGTAATTTATCTAAAAGTTCAATAGAATTTTTTACACTCCAGACGTAATTGACACTAGAGTTTTGATATGTTTAATGACAATAGTTTATAACTAACTCCTTTATACAGTTGAGTGCACTAGTTAAATGGATGGACAGATTTGTGGTAGAACAAATACCCGAAGCCGAAATAAAACGATGTTTGTAGGAATTTGTGTGAAGTTTAGGAATCCAGTACATAGTGGTACATAGTAGGTAGGTGTTATCTTTGGGTGGAATTTCGAGCGTTTCTGTGTCCTTGTAATGTTGTTCGTGAGCGTTTGTTTTTTTTTGTAAGGTTTGAAAGCACGAATGTTTTTCTTAGAGTAACAGGTGTGCCCCCTAAACACTATTTTTGTCAGTTATTTCATTTGTGATCATCATGTTTCCTTTACCTTGAAAACCATTTTCTCCCCCTAATGCCAAAATTTGAAAATTCGAAAAAAAAATATGGAAAACATTTTTTGATATTTTAAGTTTTCTAAAACATTTCAAATTTTACGTGTACCGAAGAGACATCAATGGTCAACAATGATGTCTGGAAAATTCGAGCGTACTGCAGTCTCGGTATTGATTTGTATATATCAAAAGCATGTATTTAGATACATTTTTGTATTTTTGGCAGTGAGTACTTTCCTCACTTTTTTGGATTATGGATTTCCATATTGTATAATTCTAACGCTGCTTGTGATAGGTAACTCATTAAAACATGCATATATAATATTATGTTCTTTGTTCTTTAGTTTGCTATTATTGGTAATGACTACCTCTTTCTCACAAATTTTTGATTGCCATTTGTTTAATTATTATACTGCTGATGAGTACAGTCCTGCTCTTTGTTCATACCCGGGTAAGCTTAAGACGGCTCCCATTCCCGGTTTAATCAGAATTGATTGCTAGATGTCGGACAACGCTTCATCCATGTTTTTTTATCCCATGGAAGCGGCATTGTCAATGAATAAAAAATTAATTGTCAACGTATATTAACCATTACCGTCATGCATGTTACTGCAAAGAGACAAACCGAGCAGAATCGCAACAATCACAGGAGGTTCAATCATGAAATGTTGAAATTTCAAACAGATGGTCAGAAAAACTTTGTATGATGTGCATTTACGCCATATCCTTAATATAACAAAAATAAAATTGAAAATTTTGCCTTGAACATATAAATTCTGATGGGACTTACGATATATTCAAATCTTGAGACGCTTGCCCTTTCCTTTGGGCCTGGTCCTGCTCCTTAAAGATGCAGTAAGGGGAGGTTTCTGGAATTTGTATAAGTTATTCGGATTTCTCGGGTTTTATCCATTATTCTTATGTTAAATATTTTGCTTCATTATCGGCAATTTTCTAGTCATCAAAATCTTCAGTGGTTCATATAAGACCAGTAAGGAAAATTTCATTAGATTACAGATTTTCCTTCCATGTGATAGGAATCAATAATGTTTCTATGTTATACTCAGGTAAAATTCGAAGATGGTATTTTCCCGCCATTTTTCTCAATGTGAAATATCTTAAAAACAAGGTCGGACTCCATAACCTATCAATATATATGCTCTTTCCATTTATTGTATCAATTTAAAATCGTAGATATTTTTATTTTCACCTTACTACACCTTACTACATCCTAAACTAACATAAATATCCAAGAGCTTTTGTTATTAGTCGGCATGATTAAAGAATCAATCCTACCAATATGAAAGTTTTAATAAATGCTTCTTTTTTTCTAGCATATACCCTATCCGAGTTCAGGTATTTAGATTGTCCGCCCTACGTTACAACATGTCCACCCAATGTAACCAAGAGTGTACTTTAAAAACATAATAATATGACGTTTTAGGATTTATGACGTGACATTTTCTTTACTGTGACGTATTGAAAAGTGGTCCAGTAAATATTAATAAGAGAGCTCTGATAACGTGTACTGAGATTTGCTCATTTTTTTTTTCTCTAAATATAGATAGATGCACTGGGGAAATTTGAAAAAGCCATTTTTAGCTCAATACAAATGAACATCCATGAGAATTTCGTGTATATTTTTGTAAGTAAATAATTTTTATATGATCCATTTGTTACAGCGAAGAAATGTATATATGTCACCATGTTTTTATCGGAGATATTTCATAAAGATTCCTGACTAAACATTATTTACGGGAAAAGGGAGTAAATACGCACCATAGTGGAGGCAATATGACGTTTCACATTTCTCAATCAATTATGACGTCACAAAAGGAAAGCTTTCAGATTTCTGTTCCGGCCCGAAAATCAAACCTATCAGGTATCCGACTCTTTATGTTTTAAATGCGCGATTGAATTGCGCAGCGCAAAAATGTCTATCTACCCTGAAGATTTCACTTGAAAATGACCATTTTAGTTTTCGGATTATGAAAATTGAATAACGATATGCTGGACCCCTCTTAATTTGTAAAGTTCTCATCATACATTCTTTTTGTCAAATTTATATGTTTCTCTCATATTCTTCAATTGTTTAAGCGTTCGTGTGTAAATTTTCTATGATCTGTGCTGGGGACAGTATATCGGAATTAAAACAGCAGTGTTTACGAAGAAACTGATAAATATTATTCCCGAAAGCTTACCTTGATACGCGTTAGTCAATTTCCTGAAAACAATTGAAAAACTTACGTATAAAAAGACCAAGTGTTTCCAAATAACATAAAAGGTCAATATAATTTCTTTCCTGTGGTTTTTATTTTGCTCCCAAACGAAGTTTGTGGAGACTTATTGTTTTTGCTCCATTCTCATGATTAAGTCGCCCAAACAAAGGGACTTTTTGTGTTTGCACCATTTCTTATTATTATTTTTCCGCCTCTTGAAATCATCTTGTTTAATCAAATTCTCAGACACCACTTGCCCAATCATAATCAAACTTCACAAGAAAGTAGATCACCACCCGAAGATGTGCACTTGGGTGTTGCAATTTTCCAAATGACTACCATCATTGGTCACTTTGAACTTTGACCCAAAATCTTATTACTGGATTAACTTAGAAACTGTAAAAGACAGCTAATAAATATATGACAAAAATGTTACTTAGGTCATGACAGACATTTGTTACATTTGGATCAAACTCTATGATCAATTGTTCAGGAGTTATGCCCCTTGAAATTTTTGTCACATTTTTAAAGTGAGTTTTTCTCGAAAACGGTAAGAGATAGAAACCTGAAACCTTTTCCAATCAACTGATGTGATATGTGTTACATTTGAAAATGCCAATGTCAAAGGTCATTGGTCACTTTGAATTTTGACCCTAGGCTTACTGATAAACTGTTATAGATAGCTGATAACATGTAAGGGCAAAAATGTGTGTCTAGTTGAGATCTACATTTGTTACTTTAGATGCAAACCGTTCTGGGCTAATGGACAAAAACTGATTTTTGGAAATTCCCCGTTGTATACTATTTTAATACGAGCAGTTTGACATTGATAACCTTAACATCAATAAATTTGCCAAGTGCATGTAAATTTTTATTTGTGGTTTGTTGTGTTTATCAAATACTTACTCTTGCAATTTGTCATTGATAACCTTATTATCGATATTTCTGTCAATTTATACATTTAATTTTCGGGTTTTTATATATACAAATTATTGTGAAAATTTAAACAAGTCTACCAATTAAGATTAAGGTAGATAGACACTGTTGCGCTGCGCAATTCAATCGCGCATTAGAAAAATAAAGAGCCGGATACGGGGTAGGTTTGATTTTCGGAAAAGTAATATGACGGTTTTTCGTTTGTGACGTCATAATTGAATGACAAATGTGAAACGTCACATTTCGTTTAGTTTACCGCTAATTAACTCCCTTTTCCCGTAAACAATGTTTGATCCGGAAACTTTGCAAAATATCTCCGTGGAAAGCATGGTGACATATACATTTTATTATTGTAACCAGTAAATTACATCATAAACTACCTGTTCACAAAAATACATCAAATTCTCATGGATAAAAAGTTCATTTCCATTAAGCTAAAAATTGCCTTTTCATATTTTCCCCGTGCATTCTATGTAAATTATGGTGAAAAAATGGCTAAAAATGAGCAAACTTTGATCTCAATTCTAGAAAAAGCAAGCATGGTGACCCATACTTTTTATTACAGATTTCGCGTAAGTAGGATTGGTTCTTCAATTGTGCCGACTTACAACAAAATCTCATGGATATGAATATTACTGTCTATCTACCTTAAGCTTATAGAAATAAAATATTTTATACGCCAGAAACAACTAACTGTTAAACATATCAAGCATTTATCATTAGTTTAAATTATTAAATTTGACAGTTTAATTAGTCACAGAGCTACAGTAAACAATGGATACAGATATTTTGAGACTTTATACTTGATGTATCACATCATAATATTTAAGATAGAAATGACTGATATAATAAAACAATTGATCTTTCGGAATTTTACAGAATGATGGTACATTTGTACATGTATATAATTTGTAGAAATAACTTTGAGAAAAAAAATCTGCCAAGACGTTTATAAATGGGAGGTTTGGGCGACTTTTGTGTTTCGCTTTGTGGATACAGCTATCATTTGTTCCTAATATTCTCGTTTTTCTTCTTCTTCCGCCCTAAATTCCGGTCCGCCAAAGATCTCGACGACCGACGACTAGAACTTGATGAAACTTCACATGGTGGAAGAAAACAATGAGAAAGTGTGCTCTTCATTCTTGGAATTTCCAAAATGGCGGCCGTTGCCATGGAAATGCAAAAAAGGCGGAATATTCAAAGTCCTCAGAATCAGATGAAATTTGACAGGAATGTTGACTAGGATCTATAAAAAGATTCTTGATCTTAAAATTTTCAAAATGGCGACCTCTGCCAGGGAAACGGAAAAGGGCGGGAAAATTCAAATGTTCTGAATTGGATGGAATTTGACAGAAAGGTTGCCTAGAATGTTTATAAATGAATGTTGGTCTTAAAATATTCATAATGGTGACAGTTGCCATGGAAACTGAAAACAGGCAGAAAAATTCAAATTGCTGAGAATCGTATAAAATTTGACAGGAAAGTTTCCTACCATTTGTAGAAATGATTTTTGATCTTAAAATTTTCAAAATGCCGATCGTTGCCATGGAAATAGGGAAAGGGCGGGAAAATTCAAGTTAATATGGGAGTTCGTTTTTGAGACTTTTGTGTTAGCTCTGCAAACCCAGTTCTTACTTGTTTGTTTTCGCTTTTGCTTGTATTGTGAGTAGGAACAAAATCTTTGGAAGGAACCTTCCATAGATTACCTTTCTTATAGAGGTGACAAGTATTGTTCACATTACTGTGCTAGGTTTTACAGTGATTTTATCATAAGGGCATTCCGTACAGCATATTTTCTAGATCGGATTACTTTATCATAAGAAAAACTTTTGTTGCAGTTTAAAAACAGATATTTGAAATTAAAACAAATCTTTGAATGGAAAACATACCATAAGAAATGGGAGTAACAACACAATTACCAAACAGAATTGTCAAGAGCCAAAGTTCAAGGGCAAATAACAAAGACAGTTAATACCCGTCAAAAAAAAATAAATAAATAAATGAATAAAACGTCGACAAGAATGGTCCCGATTTAGTACAAGTATTTCAAAAGAAATGGGGGGTTAAACTAGTTTTGTTGCGCGCTAAACCTCTACTTCCATTGCGGTAGTGTCAGGTACATGTACCAACTCAACAGCGATTGATATCGAAAGATTGTAGAAAATAAATAGAAATGATCATCCTAGTATTAAGTAGGAAAAGAAACTTCAATCACAATTCGGACCGAAACTTTAATTTTTTTCCACAAGGGACTAATTAAAGAAATGTTAATATTTCACACTAGCTATTAGGTATGTGCAGAATGAAAAGAGAACAGTATACTAGGTACATTAGAAAATTTTGTCATTTGTAGACGGTTCTTATGTGTAGACACATCATACGTCACTAATAAATGTAATATGTGTTGTGGGAAGGAGAGATTATCACGCTTAACAATGACACTCCTCCTTGATGTACATACTGTTTCATTCCATCACTGCCAATCTCAAATTCCACTGTATTTAGAAATTTTATCATATTGCTATCCTAATCCGCAATATTACACGGTATTCAGTATACCTATTCTCAAGTTATGTAATTGTTTCTCGGCTCTGGGGTACCAGAAAAGGATTCATAGACTCGCCCTCGTTCAGAATCAACAGGTTTTAATGATCAATGTCGTTACTTTACAAAATAATAATATTAACACTTATAAGTATTAACTATGCAAATCAAGTATTAACACTTATAAGTATTAACTATGCAAATCAATGGATAAACATTTAGTGGTACACAAGACTATAAGTAGGTTGATTTATAAGAAGTCCTTGTTTTTGTAATTTTAATGAGATATGTTTTGTCCCTCTTGCTACATCTGTCTTGAAATGCTTGTAAGAATTCTAAGACTGACTATCATATTATTTGCACAAATAATTATGTTAATTTATATTATGTTTAAATCTTTTTTGTGACCAATATATTTTGGGTTTATCAAAATATCAAGTGAAGTTACAAAAATACCTTACCTATTCTTGATCCATCAGATAAAAACAATATATGCTGCCATCCTTTCAGACTTCAGGCTTTTTGAGTTACCTTTTCTGTGGAGGGGAGACAGTACCCAAACTTCGTTTGACAATAAAAAAAAATCGTAATAAGGCATTGAACTTAAGCTCTGCGAATACCAACAGATCTGATCTTTACATATACGCTGATTAACTCTTCAAAACATAAATTTGCCACGATTATTGGTATATTTTGCCCAAAATCATGGGTACAGCATATACTGTCTTTTAAATCTACACTCTATAAAAGCCCAGATCGTTTTAACCATTATTTCTATAACCCGATGTAGTAAAATATTGTCCTTAACCTCTTTCAGAACCCATATATATAGCTTTGATTCAATATACGAAAATATACATGATATAAATTCAAATTTGATTTCAAAGAAAGCATTCATATATCTGGCCCGACAGAAGATAAAATAGGTATGAAATCATCGGAAAATGGTAAATCAAACATGGTCCTGATTTGATACATTGAAAAGAGTTGGTGGGTTAAAATTGTTTAACCCACCTTCGTTAATGGAAACCACCCTTTCCATTAACGAAGGGGCAGGTAACAACTCAAGCAATGTCTATTGAAATGTCGCAGACAACGATAAAAAATGTTCACCCCCAAGAAATGTTCATCCCAGTACTGGTAAAAAAGCCTTAATCATAGTTCAGACCGACACTTAAGCTTTTTACAATGGACTGATATTTATTCAAGAACTTTAAACATTCGGCAACTACTTTGGCACTCATTGAAATGAAATTCATTTCACACTACTACCTCAATGTAGAAAACGCGATCCGGTGAAACTGTTGTTGCTATAACTAATGGTTGCCATGGCAACGTTCAGGTATCTGTGTTGAATTGTCATTTTTGACATTTTAATCCTGAACATATAATTCTGAACATATAAAATCAAAGCTATATATATGGGTTCTGAAAGAGGTTAAGGACAATATTTTACTACATCAGGTTATAGAAATAATGGTTAAAACGATCTGGGCTTTTATAGAGTGTAGATTTAAAAGACAGTATATGCTGTAATAATAAAAAAAAAGATTCCCTCGTTATATATCCACCCTCTCTCATGAAAATTGATTTTAAAATGTTTTGGGTATTTCTTCATTACCATGGTTACAAAAATCACTATTTTGTAAATTTCCTTGAGAAATTTGTGATTTTGTATTACATGTAGGAGTATGTTGCCCAAACAAAATATTCAATATTTTGCTTTGGAAACAAAGCTATTTTCTAATTCCAACAATATTTTTTTAGCATATGCGTATATTTTTTACAAAATGTCATTCTTAACGTACAATTTTACATTTTATTCACTCAATATTCATTTACTGCATATTTGTTTTAAATATGAATCACCAAAAAAAGAGCAACATCAAATAATAGCAATAATAGAAAGTTACAACAGTTGTAAACTGAATTTAGGACTCAGAACGGATATTGACATAACCGTAACCTAGCAACGAATGTGTTGTTATGAAATCTTATCTATGTTGCATATCATGCTCTACAATTCAAATATAAAAATTTTATTTTTTAACGTTAATAAAATTATAAATATGATTTTTATTCCTTTTCTTTTCCCTTTTTTGGGGGGAATGATATTTTTTTTTTAATATAACATAACTAAGCAGTCATTTAAATCAGAAATACAACCAGCTAAAACTTATATCCGCTTCAATTTTAAAAGATCCGTATACTAGTATGTTTTTAACAGATTATTTGTATTAATTCAAAAACTTATGAGCCACTTGTTTTTCTAAAATAACGAATATAGATTTCTCTGTGTCCATTTATGTGTGTTTGTATACATTTTCCGACATATTTCAATTATAGTGTCAAACCCAATATTGCTCTCTAAGAGCCGCTTGGAAGTTCAAAACTATTGTTAAATATATTAGAATCGAAATAGATTATAGCAATTGAGCTCTATGCGAATTAGAACATGGTCAGACTTTATATTTGTCTTCCATTTTATACCTCGCTATCGATTGGTCTTAAATATTGACAAATATAAGGCCCATGTTCTAATTTGCATAGAGCTGCTTGCAATAATCTATTTCTTAAATAGAACAATCATACAGCTGTTCAAAATTTATAATTTCATATAATCGTTAAAAACAACCATCTGGCAATTTGGAGGAAAATCACCATCTTCTCCAAGACGGTTTTATAGAGAAAATCGATCTCAAGGCTTCAATACTTGGAAGTTTCTAAATCTCCAAAGAACATTAACACATAAGCAGTTAGAGAAGAAAAAAAACTAAAGGTCTTAAGAGGTGACACAAAAACACAAACAACATAGAGACTTCAGTGATTAGAAAACGAAAAACCTAAGAATAATGTAAAAAAAGAAATTATAAAGACATAACAAAGTGGTGATGAAAAAACATCCCTAAGACCCATGTTGTGATAGAACAAACATCTAAAGAAATAGGTGGTACTAATACAAACATCCAAAAAAGCCTTAGTGGTTACAGAACAAACATCCTGAAGACATATTTGGCGATAGCACAAACCTCTCTGAGACAACACTGTGATGGAAATACATTCTTAAAATCTATTTCACGGGAAAACATCAGTAAAACCTAAGAGATGATGAAATAGCTCCCCTATTGACCAAAACAGTGATTGGACGAACGTCCTAAAAGACATGAACTAATATCCTTAAGACCTTCGCGGTGATAGAACAATCACAAACATTTTAACACGAATTGGAAAACATTCTTAAAACCAAGGTAGTGATAAATCAAAGATCCTACTGACCTAGACAATGGTATGATAGTCATTCTGAAGACCAAATTATAGTAATATATGAGACATCTTAAAGATCTAAACATTGATAGGAGAAACATTTTAAAGAACTTAGCAGTGATAGAACCAACAAACAAACACCATTATATACTAAGTGATAGAAAACTGACAAAAATCTCAAGACCTATTCATTGAGGGGACAAACATCCTAAGGAGTAAATATAGGTCAAGGAAAGATATAAAGCGAAATTTAAGACCTAAGCGGTTATATAACATATTGAGTTAACTACAAGTCAAACAGCGGTAATGTTCAAAGTTTTTCGTTTATTTTAAAATTCAAAATTATTATTTCATCCTATCTATATGCCACGTATTAGGGAAATTGTTATTTTACTTATATCCGACTATTCATTCTATAAATACATTTTAATCATTGTTAAAATATGAATGGGACTGACAAGATTTTTTTATTTGATGACATTACATGAAAGTCAACATATATACATTGTATATTCGGATAGCTTCCAGGGTGCACCGACAACGTCATTGCAAGAGTGATTTTGAACGCCCCCGGGGCTGTTCATCTGAAATCTAAAATGTAATATTCAAATTGTAGACAGGTTGACATACCTTGGATGTGTATTATATATCTTTGGATTCGCCCTAAGAATAGTACTAAATAGCCAGGGTATGTCAAGCTATAAACCTCGTCTGAAACCTGAATAACATAGGACATATAACATACCATGTAGACAGGAATAAAAGCCCTAGGCCTGTCCTTGATAAACTGGAGTTTTCTATGCATCGTGTGCGTTTTTGTCACATGTACATTCACTCCATATCCTTTCATTATTTTCCATCTCATCGTTTTGCTTGAAGAAAACCAGACCATCATTCGAAAAGTCGTGTGACTTTTTTCCTTGATAATTTAGTGGTAAATCCCCTGAAATCTTCGGACCACAGACTTTCCATTTACTCTTTCAAACAAAACAGAATATCATTTTTTTTTCCTTTGTAAAGACATTCATTATAACCTTTTGTGCAACCTTGTGTTCTGGGAGTATTAGATCTAAAAGAGCAATTCAAATAAATGCCATTTATAGTACATGCTCTCAGATGAAATTTCTTTGAGAACGCCCATACAAGCAATTTTGTCCTTTCAGTTATAACGATCACATTAACAAGTAATTAAAATATAAACAATTGTTTGATTTGTTGTTCATTGATCACCAGAACAATTAATTAATTACTTTGTTATCGTAATTAACTACAGTGACATCAATATACCAGTGAGACACCCATGCATTCATTTCTAATCATGTTTTATTTACATATAAGATAAAGTTCACGTCAGGGTGGAATAAATCTATATACAGTTTATAGGAATACATGTTATATTGGTAAACAGCAATTATAGGTACCAACGTTTATGTGAGTGTTAGTGACAGAGGCGGTGGATTTAAGAATGTTTGGTGATCGTGTTTTATTTTATTGAATTTTTCTTCTCCAGTTGTCTAATTTAAAAGCAGAATTATATTTTTGCCGACCACGTTTTTCTTAATTTCAATATCGATAGTTTGAAACGCCAGTGTGGTATTTCATGTTTATTTGGTCTCATTTTTGGGGGTTTACTGATTGACTGTATCATGAATTTTCAGTTTAATTTGTATTACAGAGTTTGAGAAGTTATTTCAAAGAGCATGGCTTATTATTCTGTTTCGCATTTACAACACATTTATATAATTTGTTGCTTTTCAATTCTAATAATTCTTTTTATGTTTAGCTACAACATACGTAAATGCGTTTTATCAATAATCATTTAGTTCTTATTTACAAGGAAATGAAATGTATTCAGTGAGTGCACAGTTTGTTTTTGTTATCATTTTCGGTTCTGTTATACAATAAAAGTGGTGGTTATATTACCACGGCTTTGTATTATAAGTTAATAAGTGTGGATTTACAGAAGCATCACTTGGGGTTTGGAAATAACTTTATTTGCATGTATTTATTTCAAATTCAACAATTCACCTAAACGTGTTTCTTTCATCCTCTATTTTCATAGAGCAAGCATTTTCTACTTTTCACACGTATTGTAAAGTGAAAGATAAATCATTGTTTAAACATTGATGTTGGACATTACATTCAATTCATGTGTATTTTACAAATTGCAGTGTCTTTCACCATTTTTGCATTTAATTTAATAGACAAAATGAACGCAATTAAATATTTCTAGAAATATCTTACAATTTTACTGTCTCGTGCACCCTGTCGCCCTTTTGAATAAAAACAATATCGAAGTTACTGTGATGCTTTCTGGAGATGTGCAAAAAAATTAAAAAAGAGAAAATCAGAGGCTAAAAGATATCAAATGCAAAAAATACCAAAAAATACTATGTTTGTCTTGAGGACATGTATGCCATGGTCCAAATAATTCACCTTCCTGTAGGTCATGGTGGTAGGGATAAAATGGTGAAGGGGGCAATAAATAAATAATGTACCAATGTTTCTTATGAAGCATGTAAGCTTGAAACACGCAAAATTGCTTGTAAAGTAATAGTTGTTAAGCATATTATTAGTAAGGAGTTTAATTCACGTGGAAAAGTAGAATTGATAGACAGACAGTTATATTACAGTTTTCTCATGGTTTACCAAGATTTATCAATTAAATTTGTCATATTGCGGCTCTTAATTTAAAAAAAGAGCAAATGAAGTTGCACTACAGCTTCTTGATATTTTCTTGCTCTTTGGCTCACCAAACATTATCCAGAGTGACAATGGAGGGATCAGAGTTTACTGCTAACATTATAGGTGATCTTAAGTATTTGTGGCTTGAGTGTTAACGGGTCCATGGGAAACCGCGACATCCTCATGTCAAGACCACGTCGAACGAGCAAATTCTGATGTAAACAATATATTTATTACATGCAGGATACATAATCATTGTAAAGATTGGCCTTTGAAATTACGTTCTTTTAGTTTGACAAAAACAGAAACCACCATTCTGACATAAATCGGTCATCATGCAAAGCATTGTTTGGTGTGGATGCGAAATGAAAAAATAAAGGGATATTGAGTAAATGTGCCCGGTACAAAATCCCTATAAATACTTGGTAGGATTAAGCAAATCGAGCAACGCATACATTGTTGTTCTTTATCTTGCAGTCACCATGAGGCCTTCAACAAAGAACATAGTAGGTTCCAGATGAACAGACGTTTATTTGATTTAGTCGAAATGGAAGTTAAAATCGATAATTGGTAGCGAAAATTTAATTGTGTATAACAGATGACGAACCGATGGATACTACTGACACTCAGTCGGGCAGGTCTGTAAAAAATAAAGTACCGAAGTAACTGTTCATTTATCTTCTGCATATGCGCATTTCGACAAGTTATGTCTCATCAGTGCAATTCAAACCCAAAACATTTTTAAGTTAATTAACCGAAGCTTGTAACAGCTGATAGAGAACGATTAACCAATAGGATCTAAATAGAAAAGCCAAAATTCAGCTAAAGACAGAGCTATGCATGAGGGAGTCTACTATTTTCCATGTTATCGTTTCGCTTTCATGCTGTATTTGCAGCAGAAATGTTCATATGGTTTGTAGTTAAACAAATGATTTGGAGTCTACGGTTGTCTGCTTTCTATGTAATTACAAAACTATCGTTGAAACTGAACGTTTAAATGGCAATTTTGCTACGGAAAAGCAAGCGATTGGTATGATAAATGTTTACAGAAGTTGATGTAGATAATAATGATGTTATTCCGATCCACGTTGTCGACAGAGGTAGGGGCGATCGTAGGAATATTATGGCAGTCGTTCTTGAGAATTCAAAAAAAAGTTATCGTCTTCCTACCAAACATACTACATTGTATATTGTTTGGATTGTGCACACGAAATAAGTTTGAACCCACGGATTCAGTATTTTGCGTCCTTTGGATATTTCCAAAGAAAACTTTATTTCTTTCCGTCAAGCCGTAAAACTCTCATCAATTTATGATGGGCAAGGTTTTTTGGAAGTGGAATTGCTCCGAAAAAAAAGGTTCGAAGGAAATAAAAGTGCATATACAAAAGCAAGACAACTTTGTTATAGTAGATGCCAAGCTAATCTTCCATGTAACAATAGATAAAACAGTCAAAATTAAAACATATAAAATTCTATTTTTATGATAATTTAAAAAAAAGTACATGTCACCATAATGTATTTCATAAAAATTCTAATGTGGTTATAATTTAATTCTTAAATGCCCGATGAACATTATTTTTGTTTGAATATTTATTTCAACATACCAAAGATATTTACTAAAAATAAACAAAATGTAATATTCCATGAAATCAGTAATTTTATAAAATCCTTAATATTTTCAGGGATTTAGTAAAAGCCCTGACAATATCAGCGATTTTATAAAGTTACTGAAATAGTCAGTGGTTTTACAAAATCACTAATTATTTAGCAATTTTACAAAATCACTGCATGATTTTACAAATTCATTGTAACATATACAATATTCTCCGTGATTTTGTTATTAACACAAAGAATGTAGTTTAGGAGAAGGCTTCAAAAGTAAGAAATTAATGGTTTCTGTTTTGTAGATACTCTAACAAATTAAAATTATTATAAATTGTCTATGTTACTACAACAAATTGCTGTATATTAAATAAGAAAGTACCGAAGTCACTGTAAATTAGTTTCTGCATATGCGCATATCGACAACTTACGTCTCTTCCGTGCATATAACACCAAATTTATGAAATTCATACAACAGAAATGTATTTAAGCTGATAGAGGACAAATTATCAAATATAGGATCCAAAGTCTCCTTAGGACAGAGCTATGCAAGAGGGAGATACTCCTCAGTTTTGAACAAAATTTTCTTCAAATTTTGATATTGCAAGTTTTCAAATTAAATTGGTTGAACCTAACTATTAAAATAAGCCGAGTTTTGAAATACCAGACTTCTTTTTTGATATTTTGTGGTTATTATGTACCTTAAACATGCCAAACTGACCATTTCATTCCATTAGAGACACTATTTTTTTTTCAAAGAGGCTATAAGACTCAACATCTAGCAAGACAATGATTTATTTGTCTTTAGAATTATGTTGACTGGACAACGATTCTAATTAAACACCCAACGAAGAAACAGATTAGTAACAATTTACAGATTGTACAGACACGTTGCAAAAGGGTGAAAGATGCAATTAAAAGTGAAAAATGAGAATATCCAAAACTCTTTACAATATATTAAGTTGATGTCTAAATGCAGTCTAGTTGTTTTGGGTTGTCGTCGGAGAAAAGGGAAAGAACTGTAAATGATAAAGATCCAATGAGGACAAACTTTGCACGAGAGAGATACTCTTAAATTTCTAAACTTTTGTTTTGTTAATAAATGATTCGATTTGGGACCAGCATCGAACTCCCTGACCACTTCATATAAAACAAATAGACAGCATGCAAATAAAATTAAATGACGTATAAAAGAAGAGAACAGTTGTATAACACATGAATTAATGCCGAAAAAAAGTAATTGATCCTTTTGACTTTTTTATTTAAGCACTTAAGTGCAAATTATTTTTTCTTGATATTTGTCCTCCCAAATGTTTTACGACTACATTTAGCAAATAAGATACACAGAATGCAAAAACCTACAGAAGGGATCAGTTTTATACCTTTATAAAAACAAAATGTATACAGCAGTCATTTTTTTTTTACTTTTTCAGCTTTTTTACCGTTCGGTTAATGGATTTCCAAATGTTTTGATTTGATCTGCACTGAAGAGACATAAGTTGTCAAAATGTGCATATATTACAGAAACTAAATTAACAGTAACTTCGTTGATTTGTTATTTAAGAACTTTAAAAAATTCTTTTTTTCTACCCTTGTTTTTGAAAGTGTTGGTGGCCAAAATTAGACAGGGGACAGTAATTATGCCCAAAATATTATTTCATTTAATTTTCTGTTTAATTCATAGTTATGATAAATTGGATAAAAAGAAATGGTTTGAGCCATAAAATTTTTATGTCATGTTCTCTTGGCATTGTGTGCAAGTAATTTGCTTACCTGGACACATTTTTGTTTCATAATAAATGACAACACTCTGCTTACATTTTGATGAAGATATAAAAAAAATACATGATGAAAAATCAAATCAAGCAAGATTTATTGAGTCATAATTCGTAAGGATTTTCTTCAAGAAAATAATTAAAACAACATCATTTTGATAGGTATAAAAAAGTCAATTTGAACATTCCAACATGATATTGCCTAAATTTATTTTATCGGGTCAAATGTCGAGTCAGGTGAGGGTAGAAGAAAGTGTAAAAATGCATAACAAGAAAAAGGGGTGGCGGGGTGTACGTACAGTGTGGGCATCCTTCGTGTTGTTGAGTGAGCTGTATGTAAGAATTGTTCTTGAGTTGGAAAGAATCACTGAATTTTTCTTGATTCTCCTTTTCTATGTTAGGATTAACAATACCTGGCAGTTAATAGTTGAAGAAGAAATCTATGGTTGGCAACTGCATATCTGTTCAAAAACTTGAAGAATTGAAAAAAGTGAAAAAAAGATTTTACTATCAATGTCACGGTTGATTCAAAACAAGCAATCTTTTACAGAACAAAAATGGCATTTTTAAAAAAATACAGATATTTTAATACCTTCTTTACAAAAATCCTCGAGAATTATAGAGAATATGATACATAAATATGTGTGCAATTTTAAAAAGATAACTTGTATATGGAGTTGCCTGGATTTCATGGTTCGGCACAGAAATGAAGTGAAACTTGTGTTTGATATATGGGATTCTTTAAGACTTCAAAAACAGTATCTGAACCTAATTGGAAAAGAAATGCAAGGAACTTAAATGAAAGCTTATTTTTAATAACGGATTCTATCAACACTAGCAAAAAATAACAACAAATCACATACATACGAGTCGTCAACATTTTTTTCAAATACACCATAGACCTGTTGATTGTCAAAACATTAAAGTTACCGTAAATAATTAAATATAAAGACAAAATCAACAATAGGATCTAAAGGAAAAGTAAAATTGGCATAGAGCAGGCCCCAGCACTTGAATAATAAAAATAAAATCAGCATAGAGCAGACCCCAACACTTAGATAAAAAAATCAACATAGAGCAGACCCCAGCACTTGAATAATAAAAGTAAAAAATGTAAGTGTATTAATATACTACCATTCTCATTCTGAATCCTACAATCCATTTTCAAATTTTGGCATTTTATTTATTCCAAATGTTATTCCAACCATTCTGTTTATAGTGCAGATGTCTCTATTTTATTATGTTAATGTATTTTGATTGCTATCTATGAGTCTTTTTGTTGGGTAACCGATGACAGCTCAAAGGGAAAGATACATAGATGTAGCATTGCTCAACAATTAGCAATGAATTCTGCTCAACCGGTACTAGGGGCCGTCTTGAACTCACTATATAAGTATGAGTAAAGGTCATTGTTGAAAGCCTCAAAGTAACTTCAATATGAAGAACAACAATAAAAGCTTGGTTTTGTCATGTATTTGTAGAGACTTTGTCTCATGTGAATTTTATCAATATCATTTTTTTTGTAAATTAAAATTACTGCAATGAAAGGAGGTTTGGAGTAATAAAACCGGTTTAAGGGGGTGTGAGCATCAGATTTCAGAAGCATTCGATATTATCGAGTTTCATCCACTCAAACAGGGTTAATTGTTTTTGCACATGGATCATATTTTCTTGGTAATAGGTCACTTTAACATGCATAAAACAAACAATATGCAAAATTCTATCAACTTCCAATAATATTTTCATATATTCTACGGCATATATAAACAGCTAATGGCAAATGAAGGGAAACTCTAGAGAGAACTGTTTCCCGTCAAAAATTTTTAAGTCTTATATCTGAAAAATTCTTTCGTGGATTTTCAAAATTTTTTGCTCACACGTGTTGTTCCATTAGCAAAGTTCTTCAAAACAAAAAGTCAGAATTTTAATTCTAATGACAAAATTTCTGACACTCATACTCCCTTAAACCCATGATTTCTTTTGAGATGCCTGAACCATTACTATTTACAGGTTTACAGTATTTACGCAGGTTTTACACCTACTTAAGCAATAACAGTACATTATTTGAATACCCGAGGGCGTCAAAATGCAGTTTACCTGGCGACGCGTAGCGGAGCCTGTAAACGGATATTTTGACCGTCAAATCACGATTGACGCCCTCGGGTATTCAAATAATGTACTGTTATTGCGATTGTAATGCAATTAAAAACCATCATGTTCTATTTTTAACTTGTGTATTTGAAACCATACAAGGAACCAGACTAAACAGGGAACCTACCATGTCTCAGGTGTGTAGATGGTGGAATTGACGGTCAGTTCTGACCAATCAAAACTTTCGTTATATAAATGTTGCATTACAATTATCTATAGATTTTAACTCATGACAATACTGTTCAGTAATTTTGTTATCTCGAAGCCATGAAATGGCTGGAGAGATATTGATATGGCAAGACAAAATCACGTGCCCCGCATGAGGCTTCAAGCCTATTAACATTACTAAAAGATGATCTTCGTGCTTCCGATAAAATTTAGTGCGCAAGCTTCTTTCAAAATCGTATACATATAGTATTTAAGTTATAATTCTTCATTTTCTTGAGTTGAATACAGTGTTGTTTTAATAAATTGAAAAAAAAATATGCATGTTTATCAAATTACTCGTTTTTTTATATTGCGTCTCGGATCAACGAACTTGTCGCGCAGTAATTTGGGAGATGAAAATAACATTTGTTTACCTGTGACAGTGTACTGCATATATTCATGGCAATGAAATCAACATGCGAAATCACACAACCCGATTATTTTCACGTATTACGGAATAACTTAATACATGCAAGACGTAGGATGACCACAAAGTTTTGCCACATGTAGATTTTCAGGGCTTCGAGATTCAGCTCCATCGGAGCTTTGATTATTATTCTAATCATCATACATGGGAATTCATTTGGCAAAATGATGGTTACTTTTTACGCAAAATTATGTATATGCATAAGACAGTTATACCATGTGGCCATAGAGAAGTACCCGAATCCACTTTTCGATATTTATCGTTACACGGATAATATTATCTTTTTCATCGTATTCCACTCTAATTTTACCTGCACAAATAAAGTTTCCGGCGCGAATTTCTTGAAATAAATGTGAAATCTGTGTAAAGGTTGACAAAATTGGGACAGTTGCAGAAGGTCCTCATCATAAGCATGCATCTAGCATTCGTGGGAACGTTTATTTAATTTCTGTTGATGTAGGTAGGTATATCACTGAATTATTATTGTTAAACACTGGATTAGATCTCGAGAGTACTTGACAATTTCACTATCAAATTACAGGAAATTGACATCTTGCAATATTAAGACAAAGGCAATACTATGCAGTTCGCTTCAGATATTATTTCCTTTTGGGAATCTTGAATTTTTAAGATATTTTACTAATCTGGTGGAGGCCGCGAAACGTAAACTGTATATTTTATTCATCTCAGACTTGCTTCAAGTCCCTCTGTAATGATTTGTTCTTTTAATTATTTTTTCCATAAAAATGTACAGTATACTATCCACACTTGTTTGCTATCAAAAGTCTGTATAGTTTACTGTACATTTTTATAGCAAAAAAAAAATAATAATAAAAATAAATAAATAAAGGGAAAAATCATTACAGACGGACTTGTAGCAAGTCTATATTAATGTAAAACTGACATTGTCTATAAAATATCCCGGGGTCCTTCATGAAAAATGGTTCATTTCTATTCTCAGTGTATTTGATATTTTGACGCCATGTTGTCTAAAAAATGGCGACATATGCAAATGAGCAAAACGGACAGATTTTCCATATGTAATTCACATTTTGCCAAAATAAAACACCAGGAAGACCTTTGCATGAGCTAATGGCGTATGGCTGATACTTAATTCCCTAGCTGTCTAACATTGTGTTGTTAGGTATCAATAGCAAAATACCGATGTTACTGTCTGTCTATTAGTATAACTCATAAAACAAGTACGGAAAACCCGACAATATCTTATTACATAATATTTTCCTAAGAAAGCAAGCAATAAGTTTCCATATTGCACTAGTGCAAATATGACTTAAATTTACGGTGACGTCATCGACAACAAAATCCCCTTATTAACAGAAATTCTAGCTTTGCTATATAATGAAAATGTTATTGCATGAATATTGGGAATATTATCCCTCGTAGAATATATATTGCACTCTCAAGCTCGTGCAATATAAGATTCTACTCGAGACAATATTTCCCAATATCCATGCAATAACCCTATAATATATGCATTATTTGACAACAAAAAAGTTTATTAAGACAGTAGAATGCGATAAGAACACACAATATTCTCACAGCTGACTGGCAGCTATCAAGCTGTTAAAGACACGACGTCTAAAATCTGTTTTCAACGACTAAAAGTCCATCAATAATTTGTGTAATTGGTATTTAATTACTGTATTTGCCGATTTTTATTCTTTTGAAAATGTGATTCAAGATATTACCATTTATTTAACTTCCTTCGCTCAAACTCCTTTTTAGAATGAAAATGTGTATTATTATCCTGGATAAGGATATGATTTATAAATTATTTAATATTTTCCTTTATTTATAAACGTGACATGCCATTTGGTAATTCCTTTAATTGTCTGTAATCGTCTTCTTGCGTTATAGGGCTAATTATGTTTAACAGCGGAAGCGGAAATTGGTACCTTTCTACAGTTTGGTAATTAATGAAGTTTTCTACATGAAGACTTCTACTTAAAATATGAATGAAATTAACGCTTTACGTAATAAACTATAATTCTTATGAAGGAAATAATATGTGCATTTGTACTCGATTTAAAAAAATATGAGAAACCAATAATAGTATCAAAATTATGATTCAACATTTATTATTTACATAATAAAGAACCAATCTTGAACCACAGAACCGACTGGGGAGATATGGTTATCCTTCTTAGTTTTGTAAGGATACAAAATGCACTTTAAAGAATATTTGCTAGAAAGACGATTCTAAACTTTGGATGCATTGTTTTATGAATTTTATTTGGTTAATTTAAAATTGTTTCTTGAGGATTATTTTTTACGGTGCTGATGTCATTATTTGTCAATTATTAAAAGGTATGAAGACGTCTACAAGTACAGGTACATCATTGATATGATGTTCATGCTTTGCAGTATTATGAAGATTTTTTCGCCTTTCACTGTACTGGTATGCTGCCGTCGATTTAAATAAATACAGCTTTGTGAAAATACTTACAAAGCGGAGTAAACACTTGCCACAAAACGACGTCGTCAAGGAGAATGTCCTATGTATGTCAATATGTTGTAATCGTCCACTAGCTTAAGACACTGGTGCTTTTGTCGGGAAACGGATGACATTGATTGTAAGAGCACTGCCAGTTTAATTAATGTTTGTTAACATCTCCGCATCCATGACCAAGAAAGACTTAGATGTAGCGTTGTTCGACTATTAGCAAAGAATTCCACTCAAACCGGTGCTAGGGGCCGTCTTAAACTTACTATGAGGTATGAGAAAAGCTCATTGTTGAAGGCCTCATGGTGACTTCAAGATGAAGAACAACAATAAAAGCGTTGTTCCTTTGATTGTTTTTACCATGTATTTGTAGAGACTTTGTCTCATGTACATTTACTCCATATCCTTTCATTGACCATTCCCGTTAACCGATTGATGGGTTGTTCCTGGAATTTAGAATTTTGTAGAATCGTTACTGGGAATCCGATTTTTTTTTGTCTGATTAAAGACAAGACATAATATGTTTTAAAGAAAATGAGTTAAAAGAGTTTCATAAATATACAAAAAATTTAATACAAGTTGATTTGCCATATACTGAAGTTTTTGGCAGTTCTACTCAAACTTCTGTTTTTTTAGTCAAAACTTCAAAGTAGAATAACAAACAAAATTTAACAAAAGGCTCTCAAGGGCCTGCATCGCTCACCTCGTTCATCGCTGATATTTACAGTCAAAATAATCCAATGCTTAAAGGCCTCAGAATAGGTTAATGCGAAATCCATTAATAGATGTTGAGCAACGCCACATCCATGTCTTTTTACCCATTGAACTATGGATGCGGGATCACCAACATAACATAAATTTAAATTAAATAGCAAAGTACTCTTACAATTACTGACATCCGTTACCCGACAAAAACACCAGTGTCCCAAGCTGGTGAACAATTATATATAGAGGCATAGCTCTGTCCTTAGCTAATTTTGGTTTTACTATTATATCCAATTGGTAATTTGTTCTCAATCAGCTTTGACACATATTTCGGTATATGAGTTCCCGAAAATTTTGATTTGATCTGTACTGAGGAGACATAAGTTGTCGACATGCGCATATGAAAAAAACTAAATCAACAGTTACTTTGATACATCCTATTATTATGAAAAACATAGGACACTCATCAAGTTGATTGAAACAAAATTGGCAGTATAAAATAGTGAAATATGGACATTTTAAACAGGTGATCTGAATAACATTTGGAAGTATAAAATAAAATGCCAAAAGAAAGAATTATACTGAATCTGTATGAGAAATTCTCTCAAGAACAAGCGTATTTATATGAGAAATTATCTCAAGAAGAAATGTACCATAAGTGAAATATTTAGACAGCATGTATTTTAAAATGTACATGGCTAGCGGTAGTAATCAGACAGAGCTCCAGATAGGTATTGACCAATTGGATAATTTCACTCTTATTTTTGTAATCAATTGGGACATAATCATTTTCCCATGTAAAGGCATATATGTTCACCCCTTACACTTAAAATGAATTGGGTTTCATCCCCTCAGAGCTGCAGTATATTGGGTTTTTATATTAAAAAATAAAAATTACATGTACATTTATTATTATTATTAGAAATTGACATTAGCATGTTCGACAATTAGCAAAGAATTCCACTCAAACCGGTGCTATGGGCCGTCATAAACTTACTATGAGGTATGAGCAAAGCTCATGTTGAAGGTCTCATGGTGACTTCAAGATGAAGAACAACAATAAAAGCGTTGTTCCTTTGCTTGTGTTTTACCATGTATTTGTAGAGACGTTGTCTCATGTGCATTTACTCCATATCCTTTTATTCACCATCACTTATCAAAAAGATCAATTCCAAGGCTATAGAGTGTTAACATGAATCATTCAAAAAAGTCAAGCTGTCCATGCATATTAAGTGATAACGTCATTGTTGGGTAGCAGGACGTTTCGGCCTCGGAGAAGATCGTGTCGTCAAATTTTCCATCTTTTTTCTACTTCATTATTTTGATTGATTGATTAGTTTTTACGTACAGTAAGTAATATTTCAACTATGAAAGGGACAGAACAAGCTAACCAATTGAAAAAAAGATATAAAGAAGGAATGTGCAACTGGAACACCAAATTTTTACTGAGACTTGAAATTATAGAAATGGGTAGGGCAGGAAATTTAGCCTTCCATACGATCCAATATTGTGCATGCTTTTGTTCCAGAAATATAGAAGGGATTATTACACTGCATTCGGTGTGGTTTTTCTCCACACAGTTTGTTGGTTACCCATTACATATTATAACCTGTCCACCTCACTGCCACTTTAAAATGGGAGAAATGGGATGGGGCAGGAAATTAAGTCTTCAATGCGACCCTTAGTGAGTGTTGTCCTGCGAGATATTTAGGAGGGGTCAAATTAATTAATTGAAATATTATATAAGTAAAAGAAGAAAGACTTTAAGATAGAATTAACAACTATGGCACCGAGTTTTCACCCCCACTTGAAAATGGTATTATGGGGGAAATAGGTAGAGGCAAGAAAATAGTCTTCTATACAACCCCCTCCCCCATTGTGTCTTCTCTTGAACCAGAAATATAGAAGAGGTTTTTATACTCCATAGATAGTAATGTTTGGTCTACAAAAGTTTGTGTTCAGGCTTTCCTTTGTAGAGACTGTCTCCTATGCATTTACTCCATATCCTTTCATATAATGATCCGAATACCCAGCATAGATAGAGAAATCGCCTACCCAACACCTACGGATGCGCCTAGCAGCATTGTTTTGAAAGAGATTTATATCAACAATGTGCTTCCCTCGTTCAAAATTGCTAAATTTCGGATATAGGTATGCTTTATTTCCAGTATTGTGAATAAACCGTATATTTGCAACATGAATCCGTAGTGAGCATTTTTACCCAGTGACTCGTACTCGTATTGTTTCTCTGTTTCTGTGTTGTTTTTTTTTTCCGATGTTGCCATTGTCCTTGAATTGTTCGTTTTATAATTCGTCTGTATTCAGCATTATGTACGGTACATCGAGTTAAGCTCAGTTAATGACCCCTCGAATGATCTTCTGGGTTGGCAAATATCTTTTGCATTGATGTTTTTCTAGCCAGTGACGATTGCCCTTTTTCCAGATACCCTGGGGCCGTAAATATGATAAATTTCCTGCCCAAACCAATATCGTTGCCCTGATTGTACTTTTGTTATAAACTTTTGATAAACTTTGTTTCGTCGACGTCCCGATATGGCTGAAATACTGCAATCTATGTAGTAATTAATCAAACTAATTTGAGATATACTTCAGGAGTTTAAAAAACAAGAGCTGTCGCCGAATGGCAGCCAAAGATACCCCCCGCTCATTGAACCCTGAATCGATATGGTAAGAGCAAAATTAATTTGGTGTGGACACAATACAGGTGCGGACACAGTACAAGTGTGGACACAATGATATAATCTTCAAGAAAAAACTTTTCACAAGGGTTCCAATGAAAACACTCTGTCTAAATCAGACAAATATAAAATTCACCCTTTTCAGCCTATTTGACATTTTACACATCTACATATAGTGTTCATCCTTTGTCTAAAGTTTCATCAAAATCCTTCAAGTGGATTAAGAGGAGTTGTGCGTAAGAGGTAATCCATACATAGGGAATCAAGGAAAACTCAGTTAAATTATCTCCCCTTCCTGGTTTCTGACAATAATTATATTCCTTCATGCACATCTCCATATAGTGTTCTTACTTTGTGTAAAGTTTCATTAAATTCTTTCAAGTGGTTTAAGAGGAGTTGCGCTTACAAGGTAACCCATACTTGGGGAATCAACAAAAAGTCGAAGTTCAATTATCTCCCCTTTCTGGTTTTGAGCAATAATAATATTTCTTCATGCACATCTCCATATAGTGTCCTTCCTTTGTGTAAAGTTTCATCAAAATCCTTCAAGTGGTTTAAGAGGAGTTGCGCTTACGAGGTAACCCATAAAAAGGGAATCAACGAAAAGTCAAAGTCCGATTATCTCCCCTTCCTGGTTTCTGACAATAA
>MJUU01020601.1:33403-44477 GCA_002080025.1 Modiolus philippinarum
GTTCATTTCGTTTGAGAGTCTACGTGAGATTTGTTTCGATAAAGACAAACGCCTTCCTAAATCGTCCTCCATTTCGTCTTGCGTCAAGGACATTCTTCTAAACGAATTTGCTGTGTGCTTCAAGTATGTGTGCTCGATCGGTTTCGTCAGAGAGTGTTTTCTCTGTGAAATGTTCACATTGTTATCTTTTGCATCCTGGGATACATGTACAAGTGATTGTTTGCGATGACTTTGTGTATCGGAAGTGCCTTTATGGATTCCATTTCTCGATCCAGTGTCACTGTTCGTTTTTGGAATGGCACAATCCCCAGAATGCATCTTGTAAACAAATAAATTTATCCCTTTGATACAAAACAACACATTATTACTCAGTAAATGGACGATAATAAAAATAAATGTAAACAAAAATCCGTTCAAGTTATAAACAAAAACTAGGTAGTGTTACAAATATTCGCATGACATAACGAAAATAAACGGGTATTTAATTCACCAATAAAAACTTCATTGTTTTTACTGTTGTTCACACATCATGACGAGATATTGAAAGAAAACAAAGGTCATTTCGACTTTATTTAAAGTCCAAAATCGTGGCAGTAATATGCGTGTTTTTTAATTATTTCAATACAATGCAATTGAATTTACTGTTAAAGTGCATAAGGAAGAGAATAAAAAAAGATTTCACTAGTCTAATCGTATTACTTGAATTTCCAAAAAAAGACGGTTTAAAATACAGACAAATTAATTAAGCACTTAAAAGTTAAAGTGCAAATAATGAACATTCAAATCATCCGTTTGACATTTAATTCAGGTGGAAGTGAATTATTCTGTATTTTACGATTGATGTTTGTTTGTTTTTATTTATTCTTATTTTGTTTTTATCCTTGTACTGTGTTTGTTTTGTTTTGTTTCTTTGTTTGTTTGTTTTGTTTTTTTGTTAATTATGTTTGTTTACATTTGTGTTTTGCTCTGCTTTTCATTTTGTTTTGAATTTAGTGATTTGTTTGTTTGTATTTTGTTGGTTTTTTTTGTTCCAAGTTAGCATATTTTTAAAGCTTCGTAATTAATATGTTTTTTCTTCCTTTGTAGGCGCAATTCCATTAATTTAAGAGGGTAGACCTGGATTAGTAAGAAATTACTCTGTTTTTTTTTCACTTTTTTGTTACTTACACAAACAAATAGAATCATTACAAAAGGTATTATCAAAATTTTGAAATTGTAATTTTTTTCCACACATCAAATGAATATTAATTTTGTCATGAAAACAAATACCCAGTATCCAGTTATTTAAAATGAGTACATTTTACTCTACATTTTTTGCAATTCTGGCTATGGATAATGAAAATATATAAAAGTCAGAGTTCTTCAAGGGAGGTAATTTATAGCACAGATTCAGCAATTTTATTGATTTTTACCTACGTAATTCTAAATTTAGAAAAATGGGACGGTAGAGTTTTCTAAAATTTGTATATATTTTACATATACTAGTTTTCTTTCTATTCTCAGTTTTTTTGTGAAAATTAAACGACATAATTTTTTACAAGAAGTGTTTAATAGTTATCAAAATAGAGTAAAAATTTCAGCCTATACTATTCAGAACACCCATGTATTTCAGTTCAAACTAGTTAAATTTTCTATCATTATTCATGCTTACTTTCACACATGTCTTAACTACAAAATTTTGCATTTAAAATAATTTTAAATCAAATACAAATTTAATTAGAGCCAACATACACCACAATCACGTCCCGAATGGACCAAATAATATGAGGAAACAGGGTATCTTTGATGACCACTAGACATAAAACGGGACGGTAAAAAATGTTGAAAATTGCTGAAAGTCGACATGAACATGTGTAGTTTTAATACTAAAAAAATATTAAGAAAATTAAATGAGTAGAAAATTTTAGACTTCCCAAGGTCTACCCCCTTAACCGAGGCTGTTGCTTATTATATTGATGTATATTTCACACTATTCATTAATTCACAACAGGCCACGATGTGGACGTTAAGGTGTCTGCAGGGTATTAATTACCTATATTGAATTTTGTGAAATTTTCTGTGAAGAAATATAATTGTATTATTATTCAAAAAATAAAATAATAAAATTTGGGGAAGCAAAAAACTGAGATTGAAAATTTAAGGATATTACAAAAAATGATAAGGAAAATGACAATATCAGTGGATACATTTTTTTTGGATAAATAATCGTAAACGTTCATGCAACTGATGTCTCGACTTTAAGCGACAACCGTGAATGAAGTTCCTTCTATCAAATTTGCTTTGTATTTATGCAATAATCTTTTAAAACAGAAGCAAATTTTATGTGCAATTAAATGTATGAATCTCAGAAATAAAAAAGAAAACTGATGTCGTTCCTCTATAAAACATGGTAAATGTCTAAATAACAATCTACTCAAAGTTTTAACATCCAATATTTAGATCAGATTTTGATTAAGTCACAAAATTCACAAATACGATTTATTATACACCCGCTCTAGTGGGCGGCATATAGTGATCATGGTGTCCGTTCGTCAGAATATTCAGTATACATTGCCATTGTGCACCAGCTATTTAAAATTTGATATTACTTGATTTTTTACTTTTTGAGTTATATGGTGGAGTGGGGGGTATATATAAGTGAGCTTTGCTTTGCTCCTGACAGTTTTTTTTCTAGGTTTCATTATGTTATATATGCGCTATATATCATATATTAAAGCTCAGGAGCGTGAAAAGTATCCGTGTGATGATTTTTAGTAATTTTAATGTACCTATTGTTATTATTATACCCTCCCCCCGCTTTAGCGGGCGGTATATAGTGTCCGTCCGTTCGTCCGTCCGTCTTCCATAGGGTACCTACTTTGTGGCGACAACTCCTCCTAGTCCACTTGACGAAATTCTTTGAAACTTTCACAGAATTTTAAGTACATATTGCCGTTGAACACCAGCTATTTGAAAATTTGATTAGATTTTTTTGGCTGGAATTCAATGGGGAGAGGGGGTATGATATTAGTGAGCTTTGCTCACATTTTCTAGTTCCCTGCTGAATTGCAGATAAATGTTTGGTTTTTATAAATAGAAATAAACAATCAATACACATGACACAAAGTCTCTACAAAAAGTAGCAGAAACAAGCCAAGCAATGGAACGACGCTTTTATTGTTCTTCAACTTTAAGTCACCATGAAACCTTCAACAATGAGCTTTATTCATACCGTATAGTAAGTTCAAGGCGACCCTAGCACCAGTTTGATCGGACTTCATTGCTAAATATCGAAAGACCGCCACATCCATGATATATTTAGCCCATTGATGAGAGATAGTCAACAAACATAAAATTAACTTTCAAAGTTCTATTACAATCTCTGTCATCCATTGCCTGACAAAAGCACTGGTGTCCTAAGCCAGTGGACAGATGCAAAAAATAAACAAACACAGGCTGCTTATCAAGTCGATTGTAAGAAAACTTGGCTTTAAAAAATAATTAGATGTAGGCACTATAAATTGGTTGCCACAATAATAATTGGAAACTAAAAAAATAATAATAATAAATACATATCCATACGAGAAATTCTCTCAAGAAGAAGAACACATAAAGAATAAATAGGGAGTTTATCTGATGTGTCTCTACCTTTACTTGCTGCATTAAGCATGCTATTTGTAAGATCGAACCAAAGGTAAGGACATTTCAGGTCCGAAACACCCTTTGAAACTGATGGGAGATTGGCATTTTGTAGCACAAATCGACAATTATACATGGATTTCCTATATTTGGGTTCTAGTGTTGCTGATGAGGAATTAATTTCCGAAATGGCCATATAGCTCTTTAAAATTAATGCAGTTTGGGTTGACATATGTGTTATGGTCTCATGTTCATTTATTCCATATCCTCTCGTAAAATATTTGTACATGAACAGCGTTGTTCGATACCACTATTCTGTAAGAGCTTATCATAAATCATTAAGATAAACATTTATTTTAATAAATAACTATTTTTGTTAAACATCGATTAGTGATTATTTCGAATCAAAGCGCTGAACACTCTTCATATGTGAATTTTGTAATAATTAAAAATGACGAAACCAAAAGTGATGATTTTTTCAGTGTACAATTTGCATTTCAGTAAGTAAACTGGGGGTGCTTTTTTATCACATACCGAAGCCAAACAACCAATTCAACCGAAACAGAGATTGCACGTAGTAAGTGGGTCTTTAGAATCTGGAGATATTGTTGAACCTTTAAAACTTTTTGGGGGAGAAGTTAACAAATGGATAGCACTGTCATATTATTATAAGAAAAAGATAAATTGACCAGATTCACTTTTTCAAATACTTATTGGGAGTGGTTTCGCATAGACTTTCACTGCTTAATTTTTTGCCATCATTGAATGTACAAATATGTTACGATTGATTCCCCTGCTTATATCTTACTTTATGGGTTGGAAGTACAAGATCAGAAAACCAACCAACTAATTTTTAGTCACGTTCAAACATATATTAAGGAAACAGGGAGGTTTACAAACTAACTTTATTTTTAATCAGTCGAACGACCGGGCTAACACTTAATACCTTTTATTTACCTTTTCTCGGCGTAATTATCATCTCTGTTGCTATCCATTTTGTAAACGTATATTAGAAATAATTGTATTTATTGTATTTATTATTTCTATGTATGTATTTATGTAATTATTGGAAAGGGCAATTTTATAATTTGTGCCCAATCCAATTGTCATGTTTAGACAATAAAATAAGTTTCAATCAATCCCCTACTATATAATGACATTTTGACAGAATTTAAAGAAGGTAAAGTTGTCCAGTGATCGAAAATGTCATATTTTGTCAAAATTTCTCCCCCCCCCCTGGTTTTTTATTGGGTCGGTGTTGTTCATTTTTGTAAATGTGTGTGTCTTCATTTGTTTTTCTGTGCCGTGCCCTTTTTTGTCTTTGCTATTGTCCTTGGATTGTTCGTATTAGACTGACGTTCTCACTTACTTAACAGACTAACAAGGTCCTATCGTGTTCAGTTATAAAGACGTGTTGAGCTGCACGTAGAAATTCCATTTAGTAAAACTCATTACCTTGTGATAGAGGAATAAACATGGGTATATATAGTTATTTATTTAAATTTAAAAATGAATTGCGATACAAAGTTAATTTGGCACTACTCAGACGAAAACAAGGGCATAAAATTAAGTAAAAGTCTTCAACTGTAATTGTTTTGTTACAAATTATTGTCAGTATGAATGTTAGAGAGCAGTATATAAACCGCCACTACAGACTTTGTAATGATTTTAAAATACTTCGTTCTATTAAGATTGTGATTAAAAATAGAGCAAAGAAATGTTAAGCTATGTATAAATGACAGACCTTGAAAAACATTATGGTGTTAAAGACTTGTGTGCTCTCTATATATTTCAGTTATTGTGTACTCGTGTGTGAGAGAATTTCTCATGTTTAATATGGATATGCTATCATACCTCAAAATTTTGGCATGAATTATTTTTGTAATTTTCAAATGTTATTTTGATTACCTGTTAATAGTGCCCATATCTCACTGTTTCATGATGCAAAATTTTACTTATTATCGACTTGGTGATTTTATATGATGTAACCGTCCACTAGCATTAGGCACTATTGCTTTTGTCGGGCAATGGATGACAGTGATATATGAGCCAGTTTATAAGGGTAGATCGACACTAATACACGGCGCATTTGCGAAACACGAGTCGGATGCGGAATTGACTAGATTTTCAAGCCGGAATATTCCTTATTTGGCCTTTTTCATTGTGACGTCATAATAGATTTACATACACTTTCCCGCGAATTACCTCCCCTTTCCCGTAAATATTGTCTGTTTTGTGTACTATATAAAATATCTCTCTAAATCAAACGGTGACATATAGATTTTTTCGGCTCAACATATAGCTGAAGTACAAATCTCTGAAGAATAGAAAAATGTAAAAAATCTATCTGCTATTTATTTAATATGAAAGCTAAATAATAACATGTTGTCACATTTCCCTTTATATTCTTTGTAAATATTGCTGAAAAATACGGAATTTGGCATGATTTTCAAAGCCTGATAACAGGAAAAGATGATCGGTAACATATCATTTTATTTTTTGAACAAATGGACCAAGAACTGCAAAAGATATGAAAATAAAAAAATTCTGTCTGATATTTTTATTAGGATCGATCTACCTTAATTTATGTTTGTTGACAATACCACATTCATGACCAGAAAAGACATGGATGCAGCATTGTCCTATAGTTAGAAAAAACCCGCTTCTTTTCAACCAAGCATTGTGGGTAGACGTCAATATCACTTTATTGCTCCGTTAAACCCTATATTGATTTCGTGGAAGTGCCATAATTGTATAATATTTGAAAAGTTGTCGTAAATTGAATGTCAAACTTTAAATGTCAATTTTTTTAAGGAGTTTCATATGTTTCAAATTACATAAAGTAAGTGAGATCCGAACCGTCAGTCAAAAGAATAAACAATCCATGGACAATGGCAACATTTTTGGGGAAAAATTTTGGGGAAAAAATTAGTCTTGAATTTAATCTCATACAAAAATTACAAAAATATATTTTTTAACTACAATGTACAAGTATTTTACTATAACATATGTTTGCCGTTACGTCACAGACCTGAAAAGGTAAATGTGGTCGGCAAGAAATATTGATAATTAATAACGGTAATAAAATGTCATTTCCAATTCACTTTTACGAAATTATTATTGAGGTATGTTGGTAAACCCTTTTGATCGAAATTCTGGAATAATTACCCTTTTACATTTTTTAAATAGATATTTATTTTCAATATACATGTATTTATCATTCTGGTAAAGTATACATATTTTGGCAATTTTGACAGTTTTTAAAACTATATTAAAAGTTTTCTGCAAGAACTTAAAAAAATCGACAGAAAAAAATAAAAAAAATATTAAAAGTTATTAGGTATTTTACAGTTCCAAATTAGGATGTAAAATAAGAAATACAAAAGATAAAAAAAATCTTTCAAATTGTTAATTGTAAAACAAACCTGTTAACCAATCAAAACGGTTGTCTCAAACAGAACTTAAGCTATTAATCCGTATTTAGTGGAAACTCTTCTTTAGTAGAGTTAATGCACGTGCGAATCACAAAAAATAAATAAATAAAAAAATAAAAAACTCGTTTTTGGTAACTAACACTTAGTTCTTCTCCACTTAAAATTTAATTAAATAGGAAACTCTTCAATTTGAATTAAGCAACTAACTTTCGTTTTGTTCTTTTAATACATTCGGTGTTTGAACTAGCGTTAACGGCACAAGAACAACAAAAACTACTTAAACTCATCTTAAATAGCGTCAATTCGAATTTTACTTACTTAAATTGAATTTAAGTAGAGAAAAAACTAGGTTTTAGTAAATTCTATTTTTTGTGTGTCATGCTTGCCATACATACAACCTATAGTATTAACAAAGTAAGTGCTGCGATTTGGTTATGAAATAATATGTAATTCCTATATTTTTTATATTCACAATCACAAATATCAATGTTAAAATATCAATCATTTCGCTAAAATTACTTCTTTTTATTAATTTAATAACAATACGCTGAAACCATAGATATATATTTTAAGAATCTTTAACAATTCTAACATCTGAGAAGATTCTATAAACACATTGAAATCATAGGAAACGCAAGCATGTTTACTTTACAATAAAATTATAGAAGATAACTAAATTCAGCAAAGGGTTATGCATTAAAAAAAGACTACATGTTAAGAACAACGCGTTTGCATAAAAAGAAAGTTCCCGGCCGAATTTATCGTAATCAATTTCAACTTGATGGCTGACTGTGACACTGCCAGTTGTTATAAACGGTGGATGATATTTTTGGAAACATTATTATCATCCAATTATTTATGCTTATTATTCATTTTCCTGGGTAGAATTCCGAAAAAAAAGATCTTTGAGAGTTTCAGTATATTTACAAATATTTTAATCAACCAAAGCATATTTCTTATTTCGATTAAAAACATTCTAGACGTAAAATTGATGGGTTGATTTCAGAAAATAAGTGGTCTTTGAGAGTTGCAGGAAATTAACTAAAGTTCGAACGAGAAAAAATCAAATCTGATTCAGTGGTTGGTTTGATATTAAGTGATTTTTTTTTCGAATAGTGTTGCAATGGTTCATTTAAAATCAATGATACATAATTAAAAAAACAATAACTAGACTTCGACAATATCTTGAAATAAACCAAAACCTGAATAATTAGAAATTTCTGTAATCTACCTAGAATTCCATAAATAGCATTGTATCTAAGAATTTTATGAAATTTTCAAATTTAAGTTAACTGTTTGAATCGATATTTTAATAGATGTCCCAGTTAGAAATAATTTACAGTATCAAATGGTTGCTCTAAAAACATTAGATAAATAAATAAAATAGAACCAAAGTTGAATCTGCAATATTCACTGAGGGGGTTAACAAAAATTTATTCTAATTTGGTTTTCTTATTACTCACAGAATTTTGTTTGGCATCAATTTTTTGCTAAAAAATTCAACGCAAATTATTACAGAAAGGTGATACTAAGAAAAAAATCCCACCTCTTGATTAATATGTCATTTTTAGAGTTTTGAAACCATCTCATATTTGTTTAAGTAAGTTATTATACCACAAATCTTATTCATTGTAACATCTGAACAACAGAATGATATTTTCGAGTAATTGTACTCTGTCCAACCTAGTTAGTCTTAGAACAAAACGGTGACTTTGATTACCGTCCAATTTGGAATTCAAGCATTAATTCTGATAACAAAAGAGTATTTAATGTCAAACTGACATGAACGTTTTAAGACGTATCTGTTGCTAGACGGCGGTCAGATTACTCTTTGGCCATTAACTAGTCATAGAAAAACGATTTATTAAAATGTCCTAGGTATATGAATGAAACTAATTTGCAAAACAAAGTGGGTGTGATGTGAAATTGTTCCGGAGATAAAAAATTTACCACTTCATAAACGAGTGAACAAAGACTGTGAATTTTATGTTAATATAGGGTCATAAAGTATACGTGTTTTTGAGATCAGATTTTACACTACAATGTACATCCGCTGTTTAGCAATAAATGTAAACTTTAAATAATTGTTAGGTACCAGCTACTTACTCTACACTTTAACAAGACCCGAATCGATCTTCGGCAATTATCGGCAATTATCGCTGCTATTACGACATATAGTAGAACAATGATAAATTGATAATTAAACGAACAAAAATACAACTAGTGACAAAACAAATTAGATTAATTGTGACAAAGCCAAACATTGATCTCTGTATAACACAGTATATCAAAATAATGGCAGAAAAGATGGAGTTCAATCGCGTTCTGTTTTACATTTTTATTGCAAGATAACGAATTGCTTGTGCAAATATATTAAAATCATGAGTTCCTTAGCAAAAGCCTTTATAGTTTTCAATTAGAACGGGGAAGACAGGACTTATTTAAACTTCAGTTTGAAACAGTTAAGTTATATCAAAGTAATTTGTCACTGGATCTAGGATAGAAAATAAATCAAGTGAGATATAATAGTTTAAAATCATGAACAAAAATTCCAATTGCATGCAATATGCAACGCCCAAACCCACTTGCAGTGCTTAAATGTAATATAGAAGCAACCACAACATATAGCAGGCAAAGACATATTAGAACTACTCATAAAATTTACAACAACATATATTAACATACTGATCTACCAAGTATAATAAAGCACCATAGTTCTAGTTAAATATGATAGCAGGGTTCATACGTACACTTCTGTTACTACAAAAGTCGTTGTTCCATTGCTTTGGTTTTACCATGTATTTATTTAGACTTTGTCTCATGTACAGTTACTCCATATCTATTCATTGCTAATGCTCACACGGGAGTGAGATCAGGTGCGTTGAAAGTGTTACCATCTCTTACAATGTAAGTATGTATTAATACATGTAACAACAAAGGGATACATAAACTGCATACAACATTGTGTACACATCAAATATACAATGCATAAAATCATAGGCACAAACAACGTTTATAATATAGACACGACGAAACTCTATACAAGCATATAACCACAACCAAAATTTATAATTTAAGGTGGGACGTTACCAAATCAAAGGTTAAAATATTTGAAAAATATTTTGTAAAAAGAAGAAGTCAATAAGGTGTATTAGAATATGAAATCCAAAATTGGGGGTACCGTGCATTTTCCCCAGATATTCTAGCCTCAAAAGTGCGGAAAATGGCAGGAAAATAACAAAGACATATAGAAAAATACACAAAATTTGGTGCCAAATTTTTGTTGGAATTTTAAATTCGATGACCAAAAACTATTTTTCCATGACCAAAAATTAACATAATATCCTTGAGAAAAAGCGCAATCTTTTGCTATGCAGCTTAACAGGAGGTACCGTTCACTTAAGAGAAATATTAAACCTCGAACACAAGCAAAACAGCAAAAAAGTGCCGTTTTTATGTTGACGTCGCATCAAGATTTAGGGACATTGTTAACGTTCACTGTTTACAACATTTTTGTTGCATCCCAATCAAATAATTCTGAACTATTCACACCAGCTTAAAAATATGCTTGACATAGTATGGGTGTAATTTAGCTCTCTAAATGAATACTTATATTTATTTCTTTTTTGGAAAAGAATACATCTTGTTGTTAAAATTTTCTTTTTGTTTTGTAAACCATTATTACACAGTTTGTACATATCTTTGAAATGTAACGAATGAATGCCATTGACCACATTTCATGCTTTTAGTTTGCAATTAAGGCCCTAAAAATATGCCTCTTTAGACACTAATAACCACTTTGTACCTTTTTGAAGGAAAGGACTTAACGCCAAATGTTGAAATCAGTTAAGACGGACAGACAGAAGAATGAAAAGACCAATAGTCAATGTATTGTGTGACTTTGTTTGCCAGACAAAGATATTTCGTAATCAAATTCTTTTTGAAAGATAATTGGGGGATTGTACAAGCATTGCTCAACCACCTTCCAATTTGTGGCACACGGTTTTTCTTCGTATTTTTTT
>MJUU01020601.1:65549-91681 GCA_002080025.1 Modiolus philippinarum
AATCGTGGGAACGATTTGTTTCTCGTGGCCACGATTTGTCAAATCGTGGATACGATTTGTTTCTTGTGGCTACGATTTGTCAAATTGTGGGAACGATTTGTTTATTCGAGGCCACAGTTTGTCAAATCGTGGGAACGATTTGTAGCTCGTGGCCATGATTTGTGTTGATTTTTTTTATGTCGCACCATAAAGTGACCCAAATAAGCTTTCATAGGTAGTACATATTGCTGAACATGCAATAAAATGCTGTAAATGAAAGCAGAGACCATCACAAGATACCCCACTACATGTAACTGACATACCAAAGGAACTAATAACTGACTTTTGATGGTAATGACCTCCTCTTTTGACAGTGTCGTTACAGTATGTGCTAGATAACCTGCAGATGAATCGATCCCCAACTCTTTACTGGGACAGCTTGCAATATTTTGCATATAAAAATGGTGATGTTAGGAGCTTTATCAGCTTGCATGTCATGAATGGCGGACAAAGTTTCAGCTACATCAGGTCTCCTCAAAATGGAAGTAGTTTTAATTCGAGTTTGGACCAATGATCTAGAAGCTTTTGCACATCAATGCATTAAATCAAACTAATATTTACTACAAAGGTGCACTGTAAAAATGCAATGATTAAACAGTTCCGAAAATAAGAATGTGATTTTTCCTGTTGTTAAATTGCTCTTTCTTTTTCCCATAACTGAAAGGATAATAGTATGCATCCTTTAATTTACTGGCTTGTACTAGGATGCATCAACACATTTTTTACTTGTACTCCAAAATCATTGAGCACTACTTATGGTAAAAACCAAAATGTTTTTACAAATATATTTGAATACCATTTCGATATGACTATAAAACGTATAAAAATGTTACTTAATATATATTTTAGGTCTTTAAATCGACTTCGGAAACTGTACGTGTTCGCGATTTACATTCATTATGCAAAGTAAACAAGATATTGGCAAGCAGTTTTGCTATTTTGAAAATGTCTTTGAATCAATAAAAGGACATTTCTCCGAATGAGCGTGTTATTTTTATTGCATTTGTAGAGGAAACTATAGTTTTTCTTACCTTTTCCGGTCTTTCCGTTCTTGTTTACATTGTGTTGAGACGCTCCGAGCCTAATACGAACTTGTCCGTGTCTCATCAATAGACAATAGTGCGTAGAGGTTAGGCCCCGTGCTTATAGTAAGATAAAACAAAAAAGTTTCTTCATGAAGAATAATTATATTGAACAGGGTGTTTTCATTATATTTCGACGACAGAGCCGTCTTCATCGGATGCAAAACAAAAATGTCACTAGATACAAAGTAGATATGAGATAACATCTAAAATTTATGAAATAATATTATTTGTAATATGAATCCTTTGATCTTAGCATGGTTTGATACTAATAAAATGGAGGGCAGTGCTTAAACAGTGCATTATCTGACGGCCTTTCATGATATTGCACCATATCAAAATCTCTCTCCACAAAACACATTGAACCTAATAGGAGTGGAGGAGTTACCAACAGTGCATTAATATTATGCAAATTTAGATAATGCACAGTTGAAGCTCCACCCCTTTTAACGAATTACATTCAACTGTGACTTCGGAAAAAACAGAAATTATGTCACTTGACCACTATTCTAACAAGTAATTCTGATAGCAGACGACTTTGCATTGATACTATTCAAATAATACGACAGATTTACCCCCCCCCCCCACACACACACACTTCCCGGTAAATGTACCATATCTAAATCGGCGTCAGTGCCATACAAATCGCAGCATTGTAGTTTATATTACAGTTTACACTCAATTAATGGCAGGTTCAAATATTTCTAGTATAATTTTTGGATCCACATTCTTCCCTGTTGGAAACGGTAAAAAGAAAAAAAAACCTTAATTTTACCTGACTGATGCCAATGCATCGGCCGATCTATCCTTCGTAACCGGGTAAGAAATTCAGCGGAATTCCAGAAAAAAGCTGGTCCAGTGAATTTTAATTCTATCTTATTTTTGGCTAAATAATGCATGAAACTTTCAATTTTTTTTTTCAAAAAGGAGGGTTACGAAGTTGTTTTTTTTTTTCAAAAATGGGAATCGGATCTCTGCACCCGGCCTCTGGACCTACCAAAGCGAAAGCATACTAGATTTCTTTAAATTCTTGTTTTTCAGCTTCTACCATTTCCGAAACTATAACAATTAAAAAATAACGAAATATATCCGTGTAATTGGAATAAAATAAAATACTAGTTACCTTATAAAACCGATCCATCAGTACTGATCAATCTGTCCTTGTAAAGTGCACACGTCTTTAATCACGTGCTAATTGCACGTTGTTGCTACCTAGCTGTCATTCATGTAAAAAATAATCAGCACTGTCGGTAAAACGTTTTTCATTGGTCATATTACAAATCATATATAGCACCGCCCTACTCATTAAAATAATTATTGCACTCAAAACGCTAACGCGTTTTTCGTGCGATAAATATTTTAATTCGTAAAAACGGTGCTATATATATTACAAAAAAATTATGAAATACTGTCCCATAATTATGAGACTTTTTTTTCGTTATGTGGCATCAATACGATTTCGTAATAATTGGGCTAGAGATTTTCATATTTGGTGAAATTTTGACAGAATTAAGAGAGGGAGGGAATGTACCTTTAAGGGAGTATTTGGTGTTTAGAGGGTTAAACTTGTGTCATACTTTTTGGCGTTTGGAAATGTCAAATGTTAGCTATAGAATTTATTTGATGCTTCACATTTTAACACACAACGATTAAACACATTCCTGCTTTCGATCTGATTTATTTTGAAAAACAATCAGTGACCACTAAATGGTTCAACCTTTTCTCTACTTACCAGCAGACATACCTTGTTAATCATGTCAACACTAATTTGTCCGAACACTGCGGTTTAATTAAGATAAATGATGCACATTGGAGGATCATATGTCACAATGAAACATCCCTACGTTAATATCCACAAGTTTCGTCACGTTCGTCTTGTCAACAAATTTTTTCGCGTCCGTCTTGTTCACAAAAAGCAACAAAAATAATGATAAAGAATAATAAAAAATATAATAATAAAAATAAACATCAATTGATAATTGCTAGATACTCTAATACATACATTGATGATATTCTTTTGCTAAATGGATTCGCTAAATGAGGTATGAGCAAAGCTCATTGTTGAAGGCCTCATAATGACTTCAAGATGAAGAACAACAATAAAAGCGATGTTCCTTTGCTTGTTTTTACCATGTATTTGTAGAGACTTTGTCTCATGTACATTTACTCCATATCCTTTCATTCACCGTCTATCAATTTATTCTCCAGAATTAGAGATTATATGAATTAAGCACCGGTGAAGAGGCAAGATCAAGAAATCTCAGACACCCAAGGGTAAGATTTCAATATTTCTCTGACGAGGCTTGCCGAGTCAGAGAACCATTGAAATCTTACCCGAGGGTGTCTGAGATTTCTTAATCTTGCGTTTTCAACGGTGTTTGATTTATTTTCTCACTTTTGTAATCACAAACTTCGATTTATTCACCAACAAGCCGTACTTGTCATCCGACATTCCTAAGCGACGTCAGTGACGTCAGAATACGTTGCTTGGTAATTTCTGTCTTGTACCGGGGGGTACAAGACAAGGAAATCTCACACCGCTAAAAATAGGAGATGTTCTGTCTCAAAAGTGAGAAAATATGAATCTAACACGGGTGGGTGTGCGAAACAAGGAAATCTCACACNCCGCTCAAACCGGTGCTAGGGGCCGTCTTGAACTTACTATGAGGTATGAGCAAAGCTCATTGTTGAAGGCCTCATAAGGACTTCAAGATGAAGAACAACAATAAAAGCGATGTTCCTTTGCTTGTTTTACCATGTATTTGTAGAGACTTTGTCTCATGTACATTTACTCCATATCCTTTCATTCACCGTCTATCAATTTATTCTCCAGAATTAGAGATTATATGAATTAAGCACCGGTGAAGAGGCAAGATCAAGTAATCTCAGACACCCAAAGGTAATATTTCAATATTTCTCTGACGAGGCATGCCGAGTCAGAGAACCATTGAAATCTTACCCGAGGGTGTCTGAGATTTCTAAATCTTGCATTTTCAACGGTGTTTGATTCATTATCTCACTTTTGTTCATTAAAAAAAACGTCTTTCGTCGCTGTCATGTTGTCCTGACCATCCGCCATTACTTAGCGACTCACCATGACGTTAATGACGTCATAGTATGCACGAGGCTGTCTCACATGGGTTGGTGTGAGACTATATGAATCTAACACGGGTGGGTGTGCGAAACAAGGAAATCTCACACAACCAAGGGCAAGATTAAGGTTGTTTCTGACGAGGCTTCGCCGAGTCAGAGACTACCTAATCTTACCCGAGTGTGTGTGAGATTTACCTTGTCTCGCACAAATACCCGTGTTTGATTTGTTTTCTCACAAGAACGGGCAGTTGCTCTTCATTGGACATCATGTT
Organism: Modiolus philippinarum; assembly: GCA_002080025.1. NCBI lineage: Eukaryota > Metazoa > Mollusca > Bivalvia > Mytilida > Modiolidae > Modiolus > Modiolus philippinarum. The sequence goes on from MJUU01020601.1 coordinate 70,036, forward strand.
TCGTACTATAAACCTTTACGTTGGATTTCTGTTGACACTAATGACGCTAAATAATTCAAAACATATTACATTAAACAATTATTTACTTGACTTACTCTGGCTTTTCATTTGTGTTTACTCATACACTGAAATCGTTGCTCTGAAATTTGACCTTCCTGACTTTTGTGTACTTACGGGAGTTACGTCCCTTTTTAAGATGTCATTAGATTCGAACGGGATATTTGAATGTTTAGTATTACGTCATTTTCAGAATTATCTGGCACCTATAATACGTGTCAAGAGATAAACACACAGTTTATAAGTCGACGTTGTTGGAAAATGTGCTTATCTAAAAAGAAAAAAAAAACAAGAAGACAAGTGCAATTTGAATGTCAAGCATACACAAAAACCGCAGGAAAAGATCATGTAGGTGTTCTCATCCAGGCGGTTGGGTGAGACGGAAAATGGGTGGGTGAGACGGAAAAATCTCACCCAGGCTTAGGCTACATAGAAAGCACTACAGGTAGGGTGAGAATATATGAATCTAACACCGGTGAAAAGTTAAGATCAAGAAATCTCAGACACCAAAGGGTAAGATTTCAATATTTCTCTGACGAGGCTTGCCGAGTAAGAGAACCATTGAAATCTTACCCGAGGGTGTCTGAGATTTCTAAATCTTACATTTTCAACGGTGTTTGATTTATTTTCTCACTTTTGTAATAACAAACTATACGATTTATTCACCACCAAGCCGTACTTGACATCTGACATTCCTAAGCGATGTCAGTGACGTCAGAATACGTTGCTTGGTAATGTCTGTCTTGTACCAGGGGGTACAAGACATTAAGAATCTAACACCAGGGGAAGTGCGAGACAGGAGAATCTCAGACACCCAAGGGTAAGATTTCCAGTCTCGGACGAAGCTTGCTGAGTCCGAGATGATTGAAATCTTACCCGAGGGTGTCTGAGATTCTCTTGTCTCGCACTTCCACTGGTGTTTGATTTTATTTCTCACTGTATGCACCCTGAAATTTACTAAAATCCACACAAAAATATCGCCCCTTTTTCGTCTGTTTACACAAGGAGTTATGTCCCTTTTTGTAACGTCATAAAATCAGGAATGTATACCCGAGCGCGCCATATTTTAAAAGACGACTTTTCGTGTATTCTCATTGATAATTTTACTTTAAATGATCTATAACAATTTTACAATACGTAGATTAAATCCACTTATGGTCACTTATGAGGGCAGATGTAGACTACAGACCCTAAATGTGCAAACACAATATTTGCCGGTAAACTGCACGTGATTTTTTTGTCTTACACTAGTGTAGGACAAGGAAATCTCACACCGCTAAAAATAGGAACTGCTGTGTCTCAAAAGTGAGAAAATATGAATCTAACACGGGTGGGTGTGTGAGACAAGGAAATCTCACACACCCAAGGGCAAGATTAAGGATGTCTCTGACGAGGCTTCCCCGAGTCAGAGACTACATAATCTTGCCCGAGGGTATGTAAGATTTACCTTGTCTAGCACACATACCCGTGTTTTATTTGTTTTCTCACCCTGCCAACACGAACGGGCAGTTGTTCATTCAGTTGGACATTGGTAATCATGTTTCGTGCTATCAAGCATAAATTTGGATTTCTGTTGACACTAAATAGTTCAAAACATATTACATTACACAAATATTTACTTGGCTTACTCTGGCTTTTCATTTGTGTTTACTTATACACTGAAATCGTTGATCTGAAATTTGACCTTCCTGACTTTTGTTTACTTACGGGAGTTACGTCCCTTTTTTATAAGATTCGAACGGGATTTTTCAATGTTGAATATTACGTTATTTTCAGAATTATCTGGCACAAATAATAGGTGTCAAGAGTTAAAGACACAATTTTAGAAGTCGGCTTTGTTGGAAAATGTGCTTATCTTAAAAGAAAAAAACAAGAAGACAAGTGCAATTTGAGTGTCAAGCGGACACAAAAACCGCGGGGAAAAGATCGTGTAGGTGTTCTCACCCGGGCGGGTGTGTGAGACGAAAAATGGGTGGGTGAGACGGAAAAATCTCACCCAGGCATTGGCTACATAGAAAGCGCTACAGGTAGGGTGAGAAAAAGAAATCTCACATCGCTAAAAATAGGAACTGTTCTGTCTCAAAAGTGAGAAAGAAAAATCTCACACCGCTAAAAATAGGAACTGACCTGTTTCAAAAGTGGGAAAAAAGAAACAACAGAAACTACTAGATCTACATTTTGAACTTGCATCTGGAATTTTACGAAAATGGTCATCTCAGTACTAAAATCTACGACAAAAAGGACGACATTCATTTTAAAATGTGCAATTTCCCTAACATGGACAGTATCATTCCTACCTTTCCTGCTTCCAGAGTGTATGTTTCCGAGTCGATTCGTTACACGAGAGCTAGCCCCAATTATTCAGACTTTCTCATTAGGCCAAAATATTATCTGGTGACCGCTTTAACAATCACGACTTCAAATTCTGTCTCAAACAATTTATAAATAATTATAGTTCTTTACAGGTAACAGATATCATTTCAAGGTGAAAAAAAATGAAATTTCGGTCCGAACTATGCTAAAAGGTTCTTTTTTTCAATTACAACTGAATGTTCATTTCTTTTCATTAACTACGATATTTCAATAACAGTTACTATTCACACTGCCGCAATAAAAGGGGAGAACAACATCAAACAGGGAAAAAGAGTATTTCCGAGTCCATTTTTTTTTTCAGTTTGATTCCTGAAAAAAAAAGATGAATAAAAACGGTAATATTTAACTGTGAGAATAAATGCAAGGACCATCTTCGTGGCATCTTATTAATTGCGTCTTAAAACATCCTTGCTATATTAAAAGTAAGGGCTACATATAACAACTGACTTTCTAGCTTTTTAGACTTTCAGGTGGTTTTATATTCAGTAATTACTTCTCGTTATATACATATTTGACAGCCCAACAAGATTTTTGTTTGTATACAGACAAATGCAATATACTACCATGCCTATTGAATTGAAAACAAATTACCGAAGTCACTGTCAAAGTACTTTCTACATGTGACCATTCCGACATTTTATGTCTCTTCAGTGCAGATAAAATCAGATGAACATTGAAAATCGAAATAATATATAAAACCTGGTGGAAAACAATATCCAGAAAGATCTAAATATAATTGAAAGAAAAGAAAAGCTAAGAACTGAGCTTTGCATGAAGAAAATAGTTTTTGATCAAAAATGTAGTAGAAACGTAAAAAACACTGTTTGTAAAACAAATCATTTTTTGTTTATTGCATACTTTTTATTTTAAATCCTGTGCCTTCATTTTTCATCAAAGCTGTAGAATATAATTACTTCTTTCAATATTCGCTCGTTTAAGGATATCTCCCTCGTCGCATAGCTCTGTCCTAAGCTGAGTTTCGCTTTTCTTATTAGATCATGTTTTATAAGTTGTTCTTTACTACTTTTTACGCATATTTCGGATTAAAGATTTCAAATTGGTTTGATTTGATCTGCACTGAAGAGACAAACATTGTGGAAATGGCATATTAATGTATAAATAGAATCGGTTGTATTTCATTAGTAAGAATTTATTATTTTAATTTTTGCAAAGATCATTAAAAGATATGAAGTGTCGGTGTGTCCAAAATGAAAACAATTTCGATAAGATTCAAGTCTCCCGGATTTGAAACCAATTTTGACTTTATACTAAATTGACTTACTCACTGAAAGTATTACAGGCACTGTTAACAGAGCAGGGCATGCTTAGCCTTCCTGCGCGCCTAATGTCACTCTCGGTTTATGGAAATGTACACTGTGTGTGTTTTGGTTTTGAATGTTGTGTTTTTATTGTAATGTTTTGTCTTACGTAATAGTTTTCTGTATAGGGCCTTTAAGTCTCGTCATGTGATTCCCGAGAATTCACGATAAGATTGCAATTTGAAAACGTATCCCGCAAAACATGACGTTGTAGCATTATGACGTCCAAATTTGTAATTGAAACGTCATACGTTTTTGATAAAAATGAAACTTCCGGATACAAATAATGTGACTTCCGGGTACAAATAATGTACCCGGAAATTGCAGACTTACAGACCCTATTCTGGTTTTAACCAAGTCTCTGGATTTTGAAATTTGTAATTGCCAATCCTTTTTTCTTCGGTACTCTACTGTCATTGTTTCCTACGCAAAAATAATTCATGTGAACATATCTATGTAATTCTTGGCGTTGTACCTTCTAATATACAATATATCCTCAATATTGATATGCTATGTTTCCGGTACCAAGTCCGGCTGTCCCGAGTTCCTATCGTTATTTATGTTTGTCTCTGTTATGTAATGTGTTATATTGTAGTGCAGTTCCCTAATGGATTACGGCATGTAATTGTAATTTTCGGGCATTGTAGGTGTTTATCTTTTTTTTTTGTTTTTTTTTGTAAATGTTATAAAGAGCACCAAAATATTTTATTAACACATGGTTTTTATCAACACCATGTCCTCAGTTAAAACCTGATTTTTCATAACAAAATATTTTAAATAAGTGTTAAAAAAATTATTCAGTTATTGAAACGGTTTATTCATATTCCATATACAAGGAAAAGCTAAACTGAATTAAAATCGCAATGCATGCAGAAAAAACATGTTTGATTTATTTTGAATTTTTGTCCTTTCAAGGGTTTTATTCCCATTTGGGCTGATGAGACATATCATCTGCAGATCTCGATAAACTCGGTATTAAGTTGTTAAATGACAGTAATTCAAGTGAATCAATTTTTTTTCGTTCTTGTCGTTACGTCTCTTGATTTACTTGTATATGTATAAGATTAAACCGCTATATTTCAGTAAGTGAAGTCATATTTTATTGTTTTCATCCCCGAACTTTCGAATGAAAGTGCCAGGATATTGTCGTAACCTCCGTCTGTCCGTCCGTCCGTTTATATGTTCGTCACTTTTCTTGTTAATTAAATTTTCCCTACACTTTTGGATTTAGGAATTTCATTTTGTTGTGGAATTTTTGCATATAGTCTGTAGATGAACAATAAGCCTTCGGAATTTTTAAGATTGGTCTTGGTGCAAAACGGATTCCAAAAGATTTTGATTTTTTGGATGTGGTTGTGAATCGAAATCCTCCTGCATTTTTTAATTAAAGGGGTTTAATTGTGTTTAAGAATCGTTGGATGTCGTCTGTGGATTGGCAATAAATTTTGAAAAAGGCCAAAAGATGTGGATATTGACACTTAGGGATGTGACAAAAACTTCTCCTACATTTTTGCATTTAGTGATTAAATTTTTATGAAGAAATGTTGCATAGAGATATGCCTTATGAATTTTGATTCCGGTTCCAACTTGTGTAAAATGTTGAAGACTAATATTTTTGAGCATATAATCTTATATTTTAGGAATTGTTTGGTAGATTAAATTTTTTGTGTGGAATACTTTGAATTCTTAAATGTGATTCCAAGTGTGGTAAATATAATTAAAGTCTCAAAGACCCATATTTTTGATATTCTACCTAGTAACCATATTTCTAGAATTTTTTCGATTATGATTAACATTTTTACCAATTGGATTTCAAACATATTTGTCATTTGATTCTAATTTTAGTAAATTTCCTGAAAGTCTAAAAGGCGGCGTATTTTTGGAATTCTACCAAGCAACAGTATTATTGTTAGAATTTGTTTCTATCAAATCAAATATTTTCGTCAATTTGATTTCAAAAATATTTGATTCCAGTGATGGTAAATTTCCTGAAAGTTTCAGAGACTTATTATAATTTTTTTTTAGTTTACCTAGCAGTAATGCTTAAAGAATTTGTTTCGATTAGGAAAAACATTTTCACCAACTGGATTTCGAAAATATTTGATTGCAATTTTGGTATATTTCTTCAAACTAAAAATAAAACAGGGTATATTTGGGAATTCTAACTTGCAGCCATACAGTGAAATGAATCGTTTCCAGTATTGGATCGCAAAATCTTTGACTTGGAAGGTTAGGGCTTAACTGCAGAGTACGGGAAAAGCCACATCAAATTGATATAATTTTGAATGATGAGAAGGAAAAAGACGACGAAAAAAATGATGCAGAACTTGTTACCATCAATTAGGAACTGTTAATTTCAAAAAGTAATTTGTAACGCCTTTGCGTAAATTATTTATTAATACAGATACATGGTGAATAAAAGGATATGGAGTAAATGCACATGAGACAAAGTCTCCACAAATACATGGCAAAAAACAAGCAAAGGAACAACGCTTTTGTTGTTGTTCTTCATCTTGAAGTCACCATGAGGCCTTCAACAATGAGCTTTGCTCATACCTCATAGTAAGTTCAAGACGGCTCCCAGCACCGGTTCAAGCGGAACTCCCTGCCAACCGTCGAGCAACGCTACATCCATGTCCTTCTTGCATTTCTAGTACATTTGGACGACCATTTATGGCTCAAATAAACATTATGTTAACGTTATCAAATATCAACAGACTAATGACATATCATCAAATGTACATTTTAAACACGTTTGGTACATGCATTGATTATCAAATTACTGAATATTGACAAAATATCACGATTTCAACACAATATACCTAAAATGGTTATTAATCCTATTGTTCAGACTAATTAGAGATACATTTATTTTGTACACATGTATTTATTGCGTTTTCTTATCATGTCAAATCCCTGTGTAGGAGTTCAGGTACGTAAAAAAATCTAACTAATGTTTGTTCCACAAGTTTTAAGTGATTATTGTAATTTTAAAAACTCAAAATTTCAATTGTTTCAAATGAAAAAAAAGATAATTAAAAAACAATTAAAGAAGATTAAAATAAAAAAAAATGTAAAATAAAATAAAAAAAATAACAGAATTAAATGATAAAAAGGAAGAAAAAGCAATAGTTCATGTAATACAATAATTGATTACTCACTTTAAAAAAAAGTACGAAGTTACTGTGAATTATTGAGATACATATTATCAGAAGTCTATTCTACTAATAATGGACTTATGTTAATATATATATATATATATATATAAAAAAACATCTATAAACAAAGCAACAACACCAAAATTCCCGACGTACTGGATCCGACAGGATACACACTTTGTGAGAAGAATATAATCAAACAAAAGACAAAAGTGAACAGTACACAAATAATACAGTTAATATTTCAGCCCCTATCCGGGCCTTTTTCAAAACACAAGAAAAATAAAAAATAAAATCAAACAAAAACTATGTACAAAAAAGTCTAACCAAAACAATAACAACTACATTGTAGACGCTGGTTATCNTTCAATAGAATGAAAATCCTCATCATTGAACAGAACGGCCAATGGAGTGATTCCCAACGTGAAGACCGAGAAAGATTTTGGATTAAAGAACTCCGGGTTTTACATCCTGACGGAATAAACAGAAAACAATAGACCTATAAAGTCAACTAACGGTCTATCTTCGAGTTCATATATATCTTATACTTAGCCATATTTTTATTTATTTATTATAATTTTTTTCATTTCTATAGTTGAGACTATCAATTTGTCTTAGTTAATTGAACTATAAGATGTTTCATTTCAAACTTGTGTGTAAAAACTATTTGACGTTATGTGTACACTTATAATTATAAAGCTACATTTTCTGTTTACCTGTGTGAAAGAAAAATATTTTTGACATTCGATGTATTGTTGAGTTATGTAATCATCAATCGCAATTATATATTGTAGCGTATTTAAGACACTGATGAAAGTCATTTGTTGGCTGAAAATTTTGTCACATTATTTGTTACAACTTTTATATATTTTATCGATATCGTTGCACAATCTTCAAGACTTATATATGGTGGCTTTGAGTTGTTATTACTCCCCTTTGGGTCGTTGTCTCTTTGACACATTCCCCGTTTCCCTTCTTTTTTCTATTATATAATTATTTTGTTTGTGCTGCATTGTCCTGTATCGACGATCCGATATCCATTAAGTTTTCTAGTTGGTAGTTTTCTCAGACTCTTACTTTGTTGATTAGATGACAAACACTGGGGACGAAGTCCGACGCGAAAATTTTCTAATATTTAATTTCTATAGTTGGGACTGATGTGTCTAAGTCAATAACATATTGACTACAATAAGATGCATAATTACGTAGATAAGACACTTTAACAAGTCGCTTCAATACAAAGTCAATACTGCCGACGAAAAAAACGGAAATTTAAGAGCCGCACTTCGGTCATAATGACAAATAGCTTATTATTTGTTGAACTGTGTACAGTGTTACTAGTCATATATGTTGGAGTTAGTAGAGGAGCACAAATTTTATAAATTCATTGCTATAGCTTAAAATAATAAAGACTTTACAACCACGAACCTCGTCTAAGTTTCACAAAGCAGATTGAGAAGATTTAATGTTGGTTTTTGTGGGGTTAAAAGCTGACAGAAACACTTGTGAACAGAACTAATTTTGCTTTAAAATGTTTTCACTAGTGCTTTGGTCACTATTCCTTGCTTGGTTCCTACAAAGTCTAAAGTAACTGTGCACACAAAATACAATGTCTCTTTTGAAGATTATTTTCGGTTTATGCTTAATACAACACATTTCTCAAGTTACAAATGAATTCTTAATCATACTCAAAGACGATAGTTTTCTGGAAACACGTTGTAACCGCACTTGTACTCAATTTTCCAAAATAAATATACCAATAATTTACGGCGAGAAAAGCGTGAAGAATACACGGAAGCCAATTTACGACGAGTAAGCGTGAAGAATTTACGTCGAGTAAAGTGTGAAGTATGCATAGAAGCTAACTTACTACGAGTAAAGCGTGAAGAATACATTGAAGCTCACACTAATATAATCGCAAACATTCAACATGAACCATTTGTCTTTATATATTATAATTCTCAAATCAAAGGATAACCATTAGACTTTGCAACTCGTCTTAGTCATTTGATGCTAAATGGATCTGATTTAAAACATGACAAATCTTATGACAAATCAATCAAAGTGTCTGATTACTTTCAATAAAATGTATAAATCGAAATAATAGATAAAAAATACGTGGTCCAAGGACAAAAAATTATATTGATTTTTAAATGGATAAATCCGGGGGTTGCCGAAACTCTGACTTAAGTACCAAAACATGATGAGCGGTTCTCCTTAATTGACGTCATCCCGTTATAAGACTGTCCCTTTGATGCTAAATAATGTGAATGTTTTATTTTCTAAATATTTCAGTGATTTTCTACATTTTCAAATTTCTAAAAAATTCTAAAGATCTTCTCGAACAGCATTCCTCTAGCAGTCTTACCCATTGCCACAGGGAGTTCACACAGTCAGTACTTAAGTTTTTCGTGTTGTTTTGTATATCACACTGTACAATTTTAGTTTTGTCTTTGTCAATGATGTTTGTGCTACCTATTTGTCTTTGTGATTGTTTGAATACTATAGAGATTTACCAAAGCTTTTCATGATTTCACCTTCGTACTGTTTGAGGGTTAGAGAAGTAACATGTACCATGGATTCAATTGGTTTTGTCTAAGGGTTAGAAAATGACATTAACCAATCCGCTATCAAACAGATCTATCAAAACAATATATGCCTAACTGATAGTATGACGGGTGTCGTTAGCGGGACAGGACATGCTTACCCTTCCGTAGCACCTGATGTCACCACCGGTTTTCATTGGAGTTCCCACTATCAGTGCCTCAGTTCTTAATGTTATCTTTTTATTTCCGTGCATTGTAGCTGTCTCACGTCCTTGTTTTGTCTTTGTTTTTATCTGTTACCGTTTTTGCCATGTCTTTGGACTTCGATTTTTTTAGTCATCACTTCCCTTGTTCCTTCGGTATTCTTCTGCCGTTGTTTCAACAATTTAAAGAAAATAAATTTCTTCAAAAATCATACTTTATATTTATAACTATTATATGATGACCACAAAACAATATAAATGAAAAATATAAACAAGAGGCTCTCAAGAGCCTGTATCGCTCACCTGGGTCACGGCTGACACAATAAGTCAAAATTATCACAACGTTTAAGGTTCTCATTTTCAAATTTGTTTATTGACTGTTTAAGGGTCTCATTTTGAAGTTTGCTGATGATATATGATCCCAAATTAAATTATGTTCACCAAGGGCAGCTATTTTTGATGGGGCGTAGACCAACTGTCACTTTTCTTGAAGACCATGTTAGGATCATTGTGCCTCACTTTGGTTCCAGTTGGCATAGTATTTTCAGAGGAGATCTTTAAATGATTTCCCATGGGGTCCAAGGTTAAACAATGTTCCCTGCTGACAGCCAGCTTGGATGCTATGCGGACATGCCAGACACATTTTATGAAGGGGACCAAGTAAGGGCCATTGTGACTAAGTATGATTCCAATTGGCCATGTACTTTCAGAGGAGAAGATCTTTGAATATGTTTCCCTATGGAGTCCAATGCTAAAAACATGTTCACTCCTGGCGGCCATCTAGGATATGATGTGGACTTGCTGAACACATTTTTTAAAAGGGGCCACGTAAGGACAATTGTGACTAAGTTTGGGTCCAATTGGCCCAGAATTTTCAGAGGAGAAAATTTTTGCAAGATTGTCCAATTTTGGACAAAGTTCCCCGCTGGCGGCCATCTTGGATGACGTGCAGAGTTGCTGGACAAAATCTTTAAAGGGGACCACCGAAGGACTATTGTGACCAAGTTTGGTTCCAATTGACGCAGTGGTTTCAGAGAAGATCTTTGAATGCTTTCCCATAGGGTCCAATGTTAAACCACGTTCCCTGCTGGCGGCCATCTTGGATATGATACGGACTTGGCAGACATGTTTTTTAAAAGGGGCCATTTAAGGACCATTGCGCCCAAGTTTGGTTCCATTTGGCCCAAGCTGTTTCAGAGAGCTGTTTCAGAGATGAGAAGAAGATGTTTGAATGAAAAGTTTATTACAGATGGACCACTGACACAGTAATGGCAAGAAGATCACCATGGCATAGCCATGCAGGTCAGATACAAAGTTATGCAGGCGTAGTAGCTCTGATGCTATTACAATATTTATCTGGAAGAGCCATGGTTGCATGGTTGCATGGTTGGAAAGCAGACTATAATTCAAAATACAAATACTACTATATACAATTATTATTAATTTGTGAAATAAGTATAGTTAATGAAAGTATTTTTGCAAAAAAAATGTAAAAGTTTGTATAAAAACACTTTTTTGCTCTTGATTATGGAACAAATAATTATTTTAAATAAAGTGATTACAACGAATTTCTCTTAAACTTAAAAAAGAAAAGTAAAATAAAGAAGATTTGAACACAGAATATAAAGGGAAATAACTCATAACCATATGGCATTGAAAAAAAAAATTGGTGAAAAAGAGTCAATAACTACAACACAGGCAGTTGGATTTTCTTCAAAATTTCAGAGTATGTAGACCTTGATATGCTGAACATTTTTGCAATTTAAACTTAACCTCTATTTGTTACAGTTTTTGAAATAAAAAATAAAAAATGCATAAATTTTGAAAATTTTACGGAAAAAGGGCTGTAACTCTGAGACAGATTTTCCGATTTTGTTCAAAATTGCAGGGCAGATAGATCTCGTCATTCTAAACAATTTTACACCGTCAGATTTTTGATATCTCAACGGTTTTTGAGTTATTTGCTAAAAACAGCAATTTACCCCTATGTTCTATTTTTAGTAACAGCAGCCATGTTGTTTGGTCCTCGAACTAACCGAACAAATTTTTCAAACAACATACCCTGGTAAAGACCCTGGCCAAGTTTGGATTAAATTGGCCCAGTGGTTTCAGAGGAGAAGATTTTTGAAAAAAGTTTACGACGGACGGACGGACGACGGACGCCAAGTGATGGCAAAAGCTCACCCTGGCATAGCCAGGTGAGCTAAAAATAGAATATTATATGTTTGTTAACCGACCAATTGGTAAAAATCAGGGTTTTTTTTCAGTCGTTAAGTGCAACGTTTCTTTCTTCACTTTCGAATGAAAGTTCGGGGATATTTGCATTGCGCCCGTCATGATTTCTTCCGAACCTAACTTCTATATTTTTGGTTATATGGTTTAATCTAATTCTATATTATTATATTATTATTATTGTATATATATTTGCATTAGTTAACCAATCAGCTTACAGATCTTTTATTGGTCTTGACAAGAACAAAGAGACTCCATTACGACGATTTTGACACATAAAGCAAGTGACACGAAAACCTCGTACATTTTGGAGGATTTCAGTTTGAAGCTAGTAAAATCATTTAATATAATGTTTCGAGATTATGCTTTTGGTTCCAACTTTCTTTAGTTTCCTGGAAATGCGAAAGTCTTCTATTTCTTTTTCATTATGACATATAGTCTAATATATTAGCAATTCTTATGTATGCAATGTAGTTCTTATCAATAATTTCCCCTGCACTTTGCAAAATCTGGGATAATGTCGTTGGAACAGTCCACTCGTCACCTAAATCTTAGAATTAAGGGTTTGAATTGTGTTATAGAATTGTTGTATATATGCTAATAATGCGCAATAAGCTTTCAAATTTCTTTGTTTTATTTTTTTAATAGATATTAGCCCCTTATGGAAAAATTGAAGTTTCGGTCCGAACTCTGATTCAAGATTCTTTTTTTTTACTTAGTACTTTGATGATCATTCTTTCAACTGTCTACGACTTTCAATAGCAATTGTTGTTGAGTTGCTACTGAACATAACCACAATTGAAGGGGATGCATACCTTAAAACCGGTTTAACCCATCATTTCTTTTGAAATGCCTGAACCAAGTCAGAACCATTGTGTTCGACAATTTTTCTAGTGGTTTCCAGCTGATTTGTCTTTCTGTCTCATAGACTTCGGCTCTTACGTGACAATTCTGTTCTCTTTGTCTCATAGACTTCGGCTCTGACTTGACAATTCTGTTCTTTTTGTCTCATAGACTTCGGCTCTTACGTGACAATTCTGTTCATTCTGTCTCATAGACTTCGGCTCTGACTTGACAATTCTGTTCTTTTTGTCTCATAGACTTCGGCTCTTACTTGACAATTCTGTTCTTTTTGTCTCATAGACTTCGGCTCTTACTTGACAATTCTGTTCTTTCTGTCTCATAGACTTCGACTCTTACTTGACAATTCTGTTCTTTCTGTCTCATATATAGACTTCCGCTCTTACTTGACAATTCTGTTCGGTTATTTTGTTATTACCCCAATTTCAATTCTAATTCGAGTTGAAAAGGAATAATGAATATCAGAAAAAAGAAGGGAAACGGGGAATGTGTCAAAGAGACAACGACCCAAAGGGGAGCAACAATATGATATTTTTATGTATAATGTATCCAAATGGGGAATAAAGAGAAGTTGTCGCCCGGACACACACTCCATCAACTGTATATTAAAAGAGCATAGGTCTAAAGCACGGGGAGGAATTTAACCGCCTCCACATATTTCTTGACATTCAGTTTCAGATTGTAGGACCAAGAAGTAACTAAATCGGGTGTTTTGTTTAATTTTTGATTAAGAACAGTATCTGCTAGATTTTTTTTCAGATTCTATTGGATTTCTTCTGTTGTTGTTTTCAGGTAATTGCCTACCTTTATTTCACTTTGCATAGAATTGTAATAAAAGTTATTTCTTGGAATTCCTTAGTATCTTTACATGTAATTCAGCTTTTAGAAGTTTTTTACAGTATTTCATTTTTGTAGCTGTTGCAGTTTATGAGCTATGAGAAACCGATGAAAAGAGAGAAAAACAATCTTTTTATCAACAAAAAAAGGTTCGTTGTGTGTCCCCATGTTGTACTTATAATGTCTTTTTGTTTGTGATGTTGTCATTGACTTTGGAGTATTCGTTTATGGACTGACGGCATCACATCGTACTTTTCACGGTCTTTTTGATTTTCCAAATATTTAGGAAACGACTTTCATTATTGTTATCTCTACTTGATATTTATATAAAGCTCTACTTCTCCTATGATTCCGAATGTTCCTGGCTATATAGATTCTTTAATTGCGATAAAGTAGAAAGCATACAGGTATAAAATAAACTAAAAAACGAACGAACAAACCGATAAATGGACGGATGGGGCAGACACAATGATCACTATATACCGCCCGCCAAAGCGGGGCGTATAACAAAGTCTTTCATTCATAATTTGATCTAGTTCTCATTTCATACATGTTACGTATTATGTAACTTTAAATGGCCATACAGCTCATTATAATTATTGCAGTTTGAGTTAACATATGTGTTATGGTCTCATGTTCATTTACTCCATATCCTTTTGTGAAATATTTAATACAGGAGTTTGTCTTTTATTGCAGTGTGGAGTTGGTAAAACAATTCCCCGTGGTAGAGATGTATGCTCTTTATTTTTCTTAGATATGGTGTACTTGTACATGAGATAATATCTCATGTGTACACTTTGTTCAATTACTATTATCTAAATTTAAGTAAATTCTAAAACCTAAGGATTAACTCCCTCCATCGTAGTTTTGTCCTTATCTATATTTGATATTAATGATTATTCGGATTTCGTTTGTTTTTATACATTTTAAACATTTTTTGAAATTATGGATTTCCTTTGTTTGGGTTCTAGTGCTGCTGATGAGGAATTATTTTCCGAAATGGCCATACAGCTCATTAAAATTATTGCAGTTTGAGTTAACATATGTGTTATGGTCTCATGTTCATTTACTCCATATCCTTTTGTGAAATATTTAAGAATGAAAGTTCCGTTTTTATGAAGACTGAAAAATTAATTAGAAAGGCCCGTTTATTTTGAAATAAGGGAAGAAAATACCCCCAAATCATTTATCAAAATTCTGAAATGAAAAATCCCTACTAAATTTGTATAATCTTTATAATCCCTAAAAAGAGCACAATACGGTTTTTAATATGCCTTTGACCCAAAACGGTTTGAATACATCGGCAAACGAATACCGAAGCAAGAACGAGAAAAGGGGGAATTCCAAAATCATAAATCCAAATTCACGGCAATTTACATCCAACACGAATTGAGACAATATGACAAAGACAAAACAACAATAAAAAAGAACAAGAACGCCACATGAGTAATGCAATAGCAGTGAAAACCCGTACAAAAACTGAGGTATCATCAGGTAATAAACCTAAGAATAAAACCCAATACAGGTAGACTACTAATTCCATGACTAAAATCTTGAAAAGCGAGAAGATGACACAACGTAATTTTGAAAGATCGGTCAAGAGTGCTCGCCGCTAAACTGCGTGCTATCTCAAGAAGCCTAGTCTGTTGGTAAAACACTGTAAGCATGATCTGCTCCAAGCGTGGCACCCGACACACTGCCAGTAAAAAGTCATGTTTTTTCACAGTCGGTGTTAGTCTGTCCGGTTAAACTCTTGATCTACCCAAAGCTATCTATTCTCATTTGTGAATAGAAACATTGTAACGGTCTGTCAAATCGTGGTTCTGTGGTGACAATTGCAACAGTGACTAAACAAACCCTTGATGTATAAGTTTTTGAGACAGTAATTTTGTTATGTTGACGAAATCGCTTTACAAACTACAGGCACAATAGCGAATGAATTGTGATATGCACACGCCATATGACGGAAATGTGGGAATAATACTGCTCAAAACTATTGGAAAGTCGAAATCATCACGCTTGTTTTAAACTTAAGTTTCAAGACGTCCAGAGTTCTCAATGTAGAGGTATAGGTCTGAAATAAATATTATGTAACAATTGAAATGAATTTTATGTAACAATCGTTCTCAGACACAATGTTCCGGATATATTCCAAAGAAAATTAATGAATCTTTTACAAAATTTAATATTATAAATTTTAAAACGACAACACTGTTAGTCAGTGTGTTAGGCAACAAATACTTAGGCTGTGCACTTTCCTCCTGTTCAATATACTATATATTCTGTAGATACTCCGTGGCGAGATCAGACTTTCTTCTAAGGGGAGCTCGGCCAATAATTTGTTTCAAAAGGGGGGCCCGGAACACAATTTTGCGAAAATCCCTATAAATTTTAAACATTTTCTAACCGAAGGGGACACTTTGGTCCCCCTTGATCCGCCACTGAAACTTGATTTTGTTTAAATCGGAACATAAAATGTTTATTTACCGTTTTAAACAATAACACACTGGACGATACATGCTACAATATCTTTGGAAACGAAAAACATGCTACCTTCATTATAACCAGAAAATATAATAATTGTAGAACATCAAAGAATGCAACCAAATGTATAATTAAGTTGATTTACTAACAAACGAACAATTTTTCATGCAAAGACTTACTCATTAAGTATTGTTTGTTGTTAATATGAAGTGGTTGTGGTTCGTGTCACTGATTGCGAGTAAATTTGTCTTAGTTTCCCATAATATGCGCTCGTACATAGTTTTACGTTTCATCTACACGGCGTTTCTTTTATTACAAAGTGCGAAAAAAAACTTCTAGCATTATTCGCAAAAAGTAACCGAAAGTTAAAAGACAATAACAAATCACGTTTTCAAAACACAAAGTTATATAAATGTCACATATGGAGAACCAAAATATTATACAATTTTGGCACTTCCGCGAGATCAATATAGGGTTAAACGGAGCAATAAAGTAATATTGATCGAGGGTTTACCCCGAGTTCAATATTATCCTTTGCGCTCTGTTAAACCTCATATTGATCGAGTATGAAAGAAAAATTTTAAAAAATCAAAGAGAAAGGGAGAAAGGTTTGAACTTGCTAGAAATTCACATTTCAAGTGTTAAGTTTTTTTCGACATAGATCAGGTACGACTGTCAATCTTCTCCTTTAGGTTTAGTACACGAGCCCCCTTGATCCTTTTGTAAAGAAGAATCGCCTTTTTTCGAATAATAAGGGATTGGCAATATTGGTGATTATTTTAAGCTAAATAAAATATGTATAAGACAGTTATCCGGATGTGTAATTATGCAACGTATAATTCTTTATATTAGAATAAAATAATGTACCGCGGTATTGTTATTTTTTAAAGACAAAACTATTTATTTCTCCCTCTGAAGATTTTTCTACAAATTTTTTTCACAAGTCCTAATGAAATAATATATTGTATATCAATTGTTATTTTGATCGTTATCATCTTAAATAATTAATAACTTCACACTGAAGTTTATAATTCTTGTTTGCGGCTTTTTAAGCGATACTTTATTGAATTACAAGAAGCAATTGTTGTGCATAATTGAAATTCTAGTTAGTAAGTTAAT
Organism: Modiolus philippinarum; assembly: GCA_002080025.1. Classification (NCBI taxonomy): domain Eukaryota; kingdom Metazoa; phylum Mollusca; class Bivalvia; order Mytilida; family Modiolidae; genus Modiolus; species Modiolus philippinarum. The sequence continues at coordinate 87,225 of MJUU01020601.1, forward strand.
TGATAAAAAACAAATTTAACTGAAATGATCACCATTTACATCAAAGTTTATGATTAGTGACGAGGAAATTGGTTAATTCTGACGCCAGGAAGTGTAGATGCACAGCAGTTACGGGGGTGGGAATAAAAAAAGATAAAGGCGTTTATTTAAGACTTGCGAAAAGCTATTAAAAGTGGCTTAACATTAATTTTGTACTAAACATTGAATGTGCACGGAAAGATAACTGGTTTCACTCTATATATCAATCTGCACCTGAAACTTGTTAAAACTGGAACACATAATTTTCGAAAATATTAGCTCATTGTTTTCAAACTGAAATACACAGAAGTCCGTCCTGTTTTTAATGTACTAATAAAACAAAAATATTAACAAAATACAACATTACCTGTTGCATATTTTATTGCATATCGATCACAACAATAGTATATCTCATATTGCAAGTCAAGCATCAACTTGCCAAGACAAGATACCATAATGAGGTAACAGGCAGTAAAAATAGAAAACTCAGACCAAAAAAAAAAAAAAAAGTAGTGATGGCATTAATAATAGATCAGGATAGTTTAAGGCTTTACATGAAAAACCCCTATTTAAACTGCTTTTTACAGACCTACAAGAAAGCAAAACTCCAACAAGATACTGTATCATCGACATAAAGAACCTGCAATATTCTCATATCTAAATTTTTTTCAGGACTATTCTGAGGAAGGGCGCTTATGGCGAGGATTCTGTTCGTTTGATTATTTAATGCCCGTGTCTTAATTTACACACATATATATAAGACGCTATATTTATAGTAGAGCGGCGGATATGTAAAAAGTCGCTTATTTAACGAGTTTCAATTACCCAAAAGCCCCATGAAATTATATTACTTAATATCATTTATAAACATCTCAACTCTTAAGAAAATGCCTGTCGTAGAGTTAAATTGTGATCCCTATGACGTAAAAAATGGCGACTTTTGACGTTACCCTGCTCTTCAATATACACACGGGACTGCTTTGAATGAAATTTTATTGAATTCACAAGTTTTTCTTGAAACTCAATACAACAGAAACAAAAAGCATGCAAAAGTGTACTTAATTGTGCATCACTACATTCTAACAAGTTCAAACATAGCCCAGTACGACCGTTTACAAATTTGGTAAAATTAAGCATTACAATTGATGTTTTAGCACCTAATCATGTCTCATAACTGATTTGACAATTATTTCACGTAGCTATTGGCGTATTTGTTTCCAGAATACATCATTTCTCCACGTGAAAATTTTTATCAAAAGTTGTGTTTTGCAAATATTTTATTCCCGTATTTGAACAGTATTGTACTGATTTGGTCTTAATTTTATAATCTATCCATTACCAGGCAGTCTGTTTTGAATGATATTTCAACGATATTTCTATTTGTTTGGTGTATGTTTGACATAAGTACCATTCTAAAAATACGTGATACGTGTTTATGATGTTCTTATTTGCTCACCCTTTAAAAAAAGGTGTAATTAACTAAAGGGTGTGTTTGTGTATTGGGTGTGTTCGTATAGTTTATATATGAAAATGCGGAAATGTAATTGTTGCGTCAAATCGGAGGCCAGCTCTGCTATGCTAAGCAAAAACTGGAAACAGCAAAGCGTTCTAAAGATGAAAACAGCTTCACCTCAAAAAATATAAGCTACCACTTTAATTGATTACCTCGGAAAACCTAAATTTTCTGAAATCATAAAACATCCAAAAGGCTAATATTTTATTGGAAATTGCTACATTTTGCACTAAAAGTCATTTAGTGGGAAATTGTTGACAGATGAAAATCCAACAAGATAAACCACTGCATCCTGTTGTGCTTTTGTGCGCATCTTCAAAGTTGAGAACCTATGTAAATTCTGTGTGTTTGCTTTTTTTCTTCGTGTTGTTTTAAAAATGTACTTCCCTATTACAAAGCATGTCAATTTTAGAATATTTGGTTACAATTTGGAAGAAAGCATATTATATATAAAAAAAATCTAGTTTTGTTTACGACATTGATATCATTGGTGGATCCAAGTGAAGGTTCCGGGGGTTGACCCCTCTCCCCTGTTTGCACAATCATGTATTTTTAATGAATATCTTGTTGTTTTACTAAGAAATACTCCAAAATTTTTCGAGCCTCATGCCGCTCGGTGAAGTATCATTTCACTACAAATTTGAACCCTGCTTTTCAAATTGTCTGGATCCCGCCTGGATAAGCATTTGCATGTAGTTGATGGGTTTTTGTCTACGGTCGATTTTTCTTTAGTTACAGTAATACGTCGCATGTTTTATTCTCAAATGGAAAATGTCATTACTTGGCATAAAACACTATTTGATCTCACGCATTTAATGTTCTTTGATTTCGTGTTCTTGATTTTTTTCCCAATGGGCCCATGTGTTTTCTCTTTACGAATTACCTTGTGTGTTTTACACAAAAAGAAGCCCTGTTCAAGTGAATAACAAGCAGTTCTTAAGTTAACAAGTATGAACCAAGCATATTTTGTTTTTAGAAAACCTAGCTTTTCTTCGCGTAGAAGTTTAATAAAACGCAATAAAGTCACATCCTTTAAAATGTAAAAATAAAAGAGAACTTATCAAAAATAACCTTGAGCTCATTCGATGTCAACAAAAGGTCCAAAAGACCAATGATTCATATGTTGTACTTTGTGTTTTTGTGAATGTCAAACGTAAGAATCATTTAGATGTTTGCTCGCCCCCCCCCCCCCCCACACTCACACACCAAAATTATTATGAGGAAACTTGATTTTGATATAAATCTTCAATGTCAATGACTAACATGAGTCGTTATTGTTGCAGACAGCTTGTACAAAAATAAAAATGTGATTTAAATAACTTGTTTTAGTCAACTTTTTACCGCTCTATTCATTGTAAGAAAAAATGTATTATTTGACCTTGAGTGAGGTCAAATTCAATGAAAGCTATAGCAGCACAGATCTCACTTTAATGCATTCTCAACTCGGCTTAAATACGACTACTCCAGTGCAATTTATTTGTGTATTGGAAAATCCTTTACTTGAAAATAATTTTTGACCTCTAGGTCAAAGGTGAATGTCATATGAAAGTCAAATTGTGTCAAATATTCAACTTTATTTGCCAAATATATGAAAACTATGTTAAAAGATTTGTAAGTAATAGTTATACCATGAGGCAAAGGTGTTTCAGGAAAAGAGACCCCGACGGCCGGAGGCCGGAGGGGTTTCTTTTTCTTGAAACACCGTATACCGAATGGTATAACTAACTTACACCCAAGGTAAACAAAAAGCATTACTCTTTTCATATTAAAACACAAAAAAATACTTAAAAACCCCAAAAGCAAATATAATCTTTATTAATTGTACCCTTTATTATAAACCCCGTTGGATGCCTTTTCGTGATTCAGTAATTCTCAAACAAACAATGGACAAACTGGTCTAGATTATTTTTAAATAACAATGGTGTCACGTAGACAGCGAGTTCATTGATGTATGAAACTACACAAACAAATCGAGTAGGCCGTATGATAATAACAGCGAGTTCAAAGGACAAATCAGAAATGAATGTGCCAAATAAAAAAAAGGTTTACAAAATGGATATGCTTATATTTACAAATAATATTTCAATGCGTTGATATACAGTGAATAAGAAGATAGAATAGAGATTGTAATTTATACATCAGTTTGTTTAAGTTCCAAATTATATGCGAATGAAAGAAATTAAGCTCACTATATTGGTCACCTTTCTTCAAAATATTGTAAGTAAAAATTGATTTTTTATTCCTATACTCATTTCAAAAATGCGCTATGCTTTTGTGCATAGAAATGTTTGGTAGCAGATCATATATTTACAATATGGAGGGGGAGGGTGTGATAACTTGAAACTTACGATAGCTCTTCCATTCATATTTTAAAGGTTTTAATAATTGTTGACAAAATAGGCTACTCATTTATTATTTTACTACTTATAATCCACGATATGTTGTTTTTTTTTTCTCTTACCTACACAATGCCTGGCATTTTTAAGGTTAAAGGTCCCCTTTTCAGTTCAATGTTAAACCTATGGGAATTTTGTGTAAAACCCCCAGCCTAAACGGCTTGCTGGTTTATTCCAAAAATTTTTCTGCAAATTATTGAGATAATTGCCAATGCAAAGCTACCATTATTTTATGATAGTATCAATAAATTGAATGATTTTGCAGAAAAAATCTTGAAAATAATGTGGTAGTTGGATGTTTTCTGGGACAAAAATGCGGTCTGTTCGAATGATTTGCCGTTTTTTATATTGATTATCATAAATAACTCATTCATTTGTTGACAAAACTTGCAATAAATGGTAGCTTTGTATGCATAAATGAAACAAATATCTGCAAACGAAGTTTGGTGAAGAACCAACAAGCCGTTAAGGCTGGGGTTTTACATAAAATTCCCATAGGTTTAACATTGAACTGAAAAAGGGGCCTTTAA